>JAOTQQ010000041.1:62786875-62799041 GCA_026546715.1 Gallinago undulata
AGTTGGACTAGATGATCTCTATGGTCCCTTCCAACTCCAAAAATTCAGTGAAATTCAGTGAAATTCAGTGAAATCTATTTCTTTTTCCCCACCTGATAAATATTTATGAAGATTTTATTTCAGTCCTAACACAGACCAACTATAACTAAGCTTCCTTTTATTTAGTCAAGCATCTTAAAGGAAAAGGTGTTTGAAAGCAAGCTACTCCTATCGCCGACCTTGAGTGCTGGAAGTCAGCATATTAAGTTAGATGATGCAGGTTTGGAAGTAAAATTAAAAAAGAAACAAAACAACAACAAAAAAACAACAAAAAAAAACCAGCATACAAGATTAACATGAGTTTTGCAACAACAGAGTGCAGTAACTACTTAAAACCTGCAAAAATTCAATGTTTGAAAGAGATCTCTTCTAGTGTTTGGTGATGGTTTTCCTGATCCCTAGGATGGGAGCTGTCAGCCTAAATAACATCAAAGCACTACTTTAAGCAGCTAAGAGATAGCTGATGCAACTTTCTCTTATCTCTAGTATCTTCTGTTGATTGTAATCAAGGCTGATACGGAAAGGACATACCTTTGTTAACTGAACTAGCACCATCTAGTTTTTATTTGTTTTAACATTCCTGTTGTGGACCAATGGAACAGAAACGGAACTGAAGCCCAGTTCTTGCCCATCTCTCAGGAAACTGCCTTTGCCCAAAGTCTAGCAATTCTGTGATCTAACCTCTCTTATTTCTACTATCTTCACAGAATTTACTTAGACTTTTTGAATATAGAATCATAGAATTGTTTGAGTTGGAAGGGATCATCAAGTTCCAACCCCCCTGCCATGGGCAGGGACACCTCCCACTAGAGCAGTATCACAATACTAAATTCAAGACTTCTGAAAAATTCAATACCTTGTTTGACACGATACAGCACAAGTCTGTGAAGAAAACAAGGCATCTGAATGAGAAAAATTCAAAGAGAGATACCAAAATAAGATAGGCAATTCCACATGCCTTGTTACATTTTCGGAGTAGTCATATTAGATGCATGTTGTTTAGCCAAACCAAATCCTCAGAGTTGCTAGAGATCTGATAGTCACTGCTGACCCCACAATAAAGAACTGTAAGACTTTAGAAAATAAACTGCAACCTGAATGCTTGCAGCACATAGAGGTCTCACTTTCCACCTATAAATTAGGCTTTTCATAACAGGCTTACCTTGTCTCTATCAATTTCTCAACTTACTCTATTATCATATCTCAGAAGCTACTCCCTTGCCCCTCAGCTTCCTTGAATACAACTCTTTTTTTAGTGCAGAACGCTGAAAAAAAAATAGCTATACAAGTCTGAGTACATATTTATTACCATCAATGTGCGATAGCCTCAAGAGACATCCACGCATCATATTCTGTTAGCAAGAAAAGGAATCATAGTCTTCAGTAGCATGCTATTTTTTCCTAATGCTGCAAGGACAAGCTAATTTGTAAGCCAGATCATTCCTTTCTAAAGGATGAATGACAATCTTCTGTAAAGGAAAAAAAACAAAGATCATTCTTCTCAGTGAGTTTTACTGCCCTGGGAATGTTCCAGGAGCCTCTCAAGTAGACTCTCAAAGACAGTTCTGGTTCCCATCAGAAGGAGTGGAAGAAAGGTCTTAGGTATCCACACTGGTTCTATCTAATGCCACACACGTACTATTTCCACCTCAGACTATGGTCCTCTGTCAGGTCCTCTCCATTATTTTACATCACTAGAAAAAGAGTAGAAATAAAGAATGAACTGTCTGACAGGCAAAAGCTCAGTGCAAGAAAAGGCAAGAAACTCACAGATGTACCATCTCTTCCAGTTTTTCCTCTGTGGAGAAAAGGGAAGTTATGACTTGATCTAGAAAACAAAGTATAGTAAAATACTGCACAGGTTGGGAGAATAAGTTAACTTAGTCCAGCAGTGTCCTCCCAGTTATTTTAGACCAAGCTAATCTTGAACAATTTTAGAAGGAAGTATCAGCTGTGATCTGTAACATTCTGTTATGTTCTAAATATTCCTTTCAGCGATCCTTTGAAAATAATATATTAATTTGAAAAGCACACACAGACACATGATGCTTTTCAAGGAGAAATAAGTAGCTAGGAAAGGCCAATACTTCTCATGCTCACTAAAAGCTCCTTCATCTGCACCGAAACCTATGGCACAGTCACAAACTGCATGGGTAAATCCACTTTGTCTGTAGGACCGGATCCCCACCTTAACACAGAAATCTAATTTCTTTGGTAAAGAATAAACCGTAGCTTTACTGCTACTGGAAGTTGTCACTAACATTTGTTTCTGAAATTTGCTATGAATTGCTACAGTATGCAAGCATAAACAAATCTATACCACATCTGTCAAAGTTGACTATAATCAACCAGAAAAAAAAACCCTAACACTCACTGCCTGAAAATAAATACTGACAAATGCATGTCTGTCTCTCCCTTTCTGAAAGGCCCTTGGGGTAAGCTTAGCTTTGCAATACACCCCAAAATTAGTAAATAAATCTCTATTATCACAGAAACTCCTCATTCCCTTTGCCTTTCCTACCACTCCCTTCACCAGGAATATCAAAATAGGACGCAGACCTCAGGGATATCAAATTTGCTTCCAGGCACAAACGTCACGAGGAGCTGACTGTCCAGTACAAATTTCCCAGCTCTTTAAGTTTTGAAGAATTTAATACCATGGCCTGCACATTATTCCATATGACAATTACTTCAAAGCCAGAGGCTAGTCATTTGCACAATAATGAACATTGTTCTGAAGAGGTGTGCAGGAAAAGACATGCTGATGAGTCCTAGTGTCTATTATCTGAAATTCACACTTGCTTTATAAAAATAATTAAAAACACAACCTCTAATGTTTACCTGCTTGTACCTTTCATGTAACAGGCTGAGAGACACCTGTCCTATTAAATGAACAAAAAAACACAGGGCTAATTTCTTGCAATACTGAGTCAATTGAAATTCAGACTTGTCTAAGGACTGCAGGAGGGGGCTGGCTTCTGAAGCTGCACATTGGGGGAAATGCATCCTACAGCACAGAAAACAGTTTTGCTACATCTCAATCAGAGAAAGAATGAGGGAAAGACAGCCGTTTCTGCTAAATCACTGTAAAAGAAGAGAAGGACAGATCAGGTACGTTTCACAGCTGCAGAATAATTTCCAAGAACACTTTGGAATCCGACAAGTTGGAAGTAAATTATTATTTTAGGGTTTTTTTTACCATCTAACCAGTAACAGAAGAAAACGTCTTATTAAGCAGGGAGCTCCCCAGAGCATCCTATAACCCATGTTTGATACAAACATAGCAGTGTTTTCTTTTTTGACATCAGAAATTCACATTATTTTGACACGAGTGTTCTTAAGGCTATAGAGACTATATACTATACTAGGTAGCACATACCTGGTGTATTCGGTTCATGTGGCCAAGTTTTGGTAGCAGGGGTGCTACAGGGTGGCTTTTGAGGGAAGGTTGTCCCCCTGCAGCTCATGGAGGTTAACAGTGGAGCCACTATCCACTTGCATATCCATACCACAGCAGGAGGCTGTGACGCTATGGACCTCATGCAGGAGCCCTGGCAGGACCTGTGCACCCATGGGGAGAGGAGCCCACGCTGGAGAAGCTCATGAAGAACTGTGGGAAGGACCGACATGGGAGAACTTCATCTAGGACTGTCTCTTGTGCAAAGGACTCCACACTAAAGCAGAAGAGTGCAAGGAGAACGGAGCAGTAGAGATTTATAATGAACTGATCACAATACCCATTCCTCATCCCCCTGTGTCCTTTGGGGAGAGGAAGCAGAGAATTGGGAGCGAAGTGGAGCCTGGGAAAAAGGCAGGGGTGGGGGAAGGCGTTTTAAAATTTGGTTCTATTTTCTCATTATCATACTCTAATTTGATTGGTAATAAATTGATTTCCCTGAGTCAAGTCTGTCTGGCCTATGACAGTAATTGGTGAGTGATCTCCTTGTCCATATCTCGAGTCTTCAGCTATATTTTCTCTCCCCTGTCCAGCTGAGAGCAGAGTGAAAAAGTGGCTTTGGTGGGCACCTAGTGTCCAGCAGGGTCAACTCGCCATGTCTGAATTTACTGCTTAGGTAGTTTTATTACCTTTGACATTAGATTGAAGAAGCTGTTAGGATCTTGGCTACCAAACCCTCACTTACAGCAGAGGACGTGCAGAATTTGAGTCACAGACTCACTAACATGCCGAGGGCCAACTGCAGCAGCGAGCACAGTCTCGGGGCTCTCACTCTTCAGCCCACGCTCACCAGCCCCAGACAAGGAACCCCAAAGCCAACTGGAGAAGGCAGTATTCAAAGCAGAACACCACCTCCCCATACGGACCACTGCTGACTGAAGACTTTCCACAGAGTCAAGGTGCCTGGATGAATTTTAAAACATCCTAGCTAATTTATGACCAGTAATACTTTTAAGTCAAAGGTAAGAACAATAACCATATCTAATGCCTTTGCCAATAACAAAATCATACACCTTCATGCAACTCCCTTACTAAAAGCGTGGGTGTTTTTTTGGTTTGGTTTTGGTTTTTTTTGTTTTTGTTTTTGTTTTTTTTTACAGAAAATAGAACGGAATACCTTGTAATAATCATCAACATGCAAATCTACATCACTGAAATAAACAGAACTACCTGTTTCTTGGAGCCAATTCCTTCACAAAGAGCAGTTTAAAATAGTCACAGAGAGCACTCCCACAAAACGGGGTTCAGGAGCGTCTTAAAAGCAGAAAACTTATGACCTTAAAGCAGAAGCTAAGCCGCAGACAGATCATAAGGGCCCACCCATGTAACGAAGTCTCCCAAATCTGATTCTGTGACTATCAGGTTTAAAGCAGATTTATTAACAATCTTAATTACAAGAATAAAAACATAAACCCCATAGCTAGGAACTAAAGTCTTACAGAGATCCTCTCGTTTACAGAAGGGTTTAAATGTTTGCAAAATGAAGGGGAGGTTATGGCATTTTCCCCATTTTCTTGCTCAGTGGATATTTATTGCATTTCTTTTTCTGTAAAAGCCCAGTCAGTTACATTATCAAAACACCACATAGCAGCTTGCTGGAATTTCATAAGGTAAGCCTTCCTGCAATTTATAAAAGTGGTTATACTCGAGTGCTTTCACACTGGTTCAACAGCACAGTGCCCATCAACTGCATTAATGCCTCAGCACAAAAATCCGCTAATAAATATGGTGCTCAGCCAACATTACTCCACTTTAAGCAACACAGGTTCTCAAAATGAGAAGGTCAATACACACGAAACCACTTATGCTCTTTAAACTGCGATAGAAAAGTAGCTGCAAAGTATCCTCAAGCAAATCTGAAGTGTATCAATAAGAGCCCAGGAAAAACACAACACAAACCAAGTGAAAGCTAGAGCATATGGCTTCAATCATGTATATCACAAAGACTGGTTAAATAAAAACAAGTCAAGACAGAAGACACACCCCACGGAAGAGTGTTAGTCTGCTTTTAACACTATGAAACTGCAACTCACACTTTTTTTTTTCCCCCTGAATGATAAGAGATGAAGTTCTCCATCAAGCAGAAAAAAATGGGAAAAACACTACTAGAAAACCACCATCAGCCTGGCTTTACAAGGTCCACTGCCAGATCCTCTAGGTTTATGTAGTAGCACGCCCAGGTAGCTTGAACTGACACTTCAAAGTCTAGGTTGACAATTTTTCTGCAGTCCAAAAAACCCCACCCAGCCACAAACGCCCCCAAAAGCAACCCACCACCTATAAGCCCTATGAGGTGCGATATTAACGTACTGTTTTCTGTGCTACTGATGACAAGGACAGTCCTTCCAAAACCTACTGGCCTGATAGAGCAGGTAGGCACAAGTAAATCTCTGCTCATCTGATGATTTTCAGTGTTTAGAAGTGTAGCTGGACAACAGAGCACATATAAACATATAAAATACACACTTACAGAGATCCTTCCAAAGTCTAAATTCATTTCACAACTTAATTTTATTCGTGGTTTAGTCACAGAGGGTCATTCAGGCAAAGCAGAAGACACTTCCATCACTATTACACACACATTTCTTTACCACGTCCCCTTAACTTAGAGCTACTGATCTGAATGAGAAACCAGGAAGAGTAGGAATGAAGGATGGAAATCAACTGAAGAAATATTCCATTTCACTCATCAGCAGAAAAACGCATTTAATTGGAACACAAGGCAGAACTAAATTTTTCATGACACGCAACGATTGAAATGTACCTAACTAGATTATTCTAGCAGCAGTTTTTACCTGCTTTGCAGTGATTTCCTCAAGGCTCCTCTTCAAGTGGAAAAACAACAACAAAAAAATCTGTGAATTTACTGGTTGTGAGCAATTACCCACTTTCGGTATCAAAACAATAACCTACACACGAACCCAACAAATCCATAGCATCCCCTCCATCTCTCTTGTATTTAAAGACTTTGTTGCCAAGGTCATACAGTGGCATAAAGCCTGCTCACTTGATTTGCATTAGTATTCCTGTTAGTAATCCTACTACCTTCAGATGGTCCACTTACATGCCTGTTAAACCTGATCACATTTTTCACTCATATATTACAAGTTGCACGGAATTTGGCTATGTAATTCCCACTAGAGCCAACGTGAGTTATGTAGATTGATGCAATGCTATCCCAAACATTAATACTAGCGGCCTCTCAAACTCAGCCTGGAAAGCTAATACAGTGATGAGTGAAAAGAACCTGCTTCTACTGATTTCTGCCATGTCAGATAGAGCCCAGTTTCTAGTTCTTGAAGATTGGCCAAAACACAAGAACAAAATGTTATACGTCTAAAAAGTAAGCACAAATATTAAATCTTGTCTTTCTTTAATCAATATAGCTTCTGAATCTAAAAATACACTTTAAAAAAAAAGCAAATTAAGCTTGATTTCTATACCACAAATGCAAACCAAGCTTTCTGTATTTTACTTGGGAAAGACATGCCAGAAGCATCATTGATTGGTGCGCATCTACACAAACACTAAACAATGGTTGACTTTATGACCATAAAATATATTGTTATAAAAAGGAACAAGCACTTGCCCGATTTGAAATGAGCTTGGTCTTATTTCTTCCAGCACAAGCCTCATTTCCAATAACAAAAGTGTCTACTGATGATTAATTTTAATGGCCCTTGATCACCCACTCCTCTCAATCAGAAGCCTCAGAATTTTCAGCTTAAGACGACCAGAGTTTATCCTACTATTCAATCCCACAATAACAACCAAGTTGCATCATCATTTTTATTCCAAACTGATTTTTTCCCAGTTAATGTAAGTCTAAACAAAGCTCTCTTCAGCAACCTTTCCCTGGAAAATTCTATAGGAAATGAAACGTAATACTCTATTAAGACTTGTTTCGCAAACAGAAGCGAGAGAGATCACCCAAGCATGCAGAGTCATTAAAATGGATCTTACATATATCATTATAAATTTAATAATCTCCATGACGGCTAGAGTTCAAGTTAAAATGAATGTCAGCAAAGCATGACCAATTGATGTTATCCCAGCTGCCACTGAGCCTCACTTGGGGTTATATTATACATTCAGAGGCCCCATACTACATGTGCACCAAATACCCAGAGCCAGGAGCAGATGGGAGATGGAGGCTCCTATACCTATCAGCAAGGAGAGACAGACATAATTGCATATTAATTTTGGTGCATCCGAACACTTATAGTATAGTTTGGTGTCACAGGTCCCAAATGTTTTTTCCATCATACCCTATATGCAGTATAATGTTGTATACTTAAGGAGAAAAAAAGCGTACTAGCAGCCTCAAGAATTTAAGTCAATAGAAGGATTTAATTTCAGCCCTTATTGATTTACTGCAGCCCCAAAATGCTTCCTTGAAAAAAAGAAGGAAGACCTTGGCAGCTTATCAGTTAATAGATCACGCTTGGTGCGATTAGAATACATTTAAGACTTCTATTTGGTTCCCCAAATAAGTGTTCCCTAAGTGTCATTTCTCTCTAAGAAAACAGCTGTATTTTATCCAATTTCTGCAAGTTTTCCAGGCTGCTTAGATTTCTAATAGGGTGACAGGGAAACCACTTTTATTTTTCAGCAGACTCGATGAAATTGTGACTCTCTGAAATTAGTCAGTGCTGTTGAACAGCAAAATAATAGCTGACGGTCATTTTTTTCCCAACTCACTTTTCAAATGAAATAAAAATCACACGTAAAAGCTACAAAGGAGCTCTCCACACAAAGCTGAACACACAGTGTCTTCTATCACCCATCAGATCTGCGGTGAAAACGACGTAAATGATTTATACAGTAGAAACATGTCACGTTTTACAGTTTGCTTGACTGGTGCCAAGAAAACAACTTTAAGGTCTCAATTGTTCACAAGGTACAGTCTCTCTGAGGACGGCAACTTCATTTAGGTCAGCTTAATGCACCAATCCATTAATATTAAATAACACAAAACTACCTTGACACACAGAACTTCCACAAAGCACTTGTACAAAATAAGGTCCGCCAGCTGACACAAAGCACATTCCACTGTGCGTTTTGTCTTGGTTCAACTCAAAGTCACATCTGGAAACTACAGTAAAATGCGAACGCTACTATAAGAACAACGAGGATACCATCAAGTGTACAACATTTTCAGCAAATTTAATCACCAAATCCCAAGAAAGCAAATTTTAAACCTCTCTAATGATATCAATAAAAAGGAAGTTAGAATTACAATAAATCAATAATTTGACTGGACTCAGTAAGAGTCAGTAAACTTCATTTACACTCCGAGTCTCTTCAACAACTATTCAAAATCCTGGACATTTTCCCTCCTCTTTCACTCACATTACAATTTTCCCTTCCCTCAGCTCTTTGCTCCATACATTGGAACAAGCCTGAAGAGAAACACAAACATTTTTTTAAAAATATATAATCAGGAGAAGAGATCTACAGCTGGCTAAGCAGCAACTGCAATTGACAAAAAGAGTTACACGGAGCTTTTCTGCCACTTGTATCTCATCCAGCAATTTAAACAGCAAGCGCATCCGTCTTTTGTCACTTACCCTTTTTTGATCTTCCAGTCCATGTGTCACAGGCTTTCTTTTCTGATGTTGGCTGGATTCAGAGCCAGGTTCCATTTCCCAGCTACAAAGCCTCTTCTGGCCCCTTTAAGCTTTCCCTAAAAATCCATAGTATGAACAACAACAAAAATCTGAAAAAATAATTTTAAAAAAAAAAGGCAAGAGAACTCCTTCAAACCTCGTCCATGTTTTTTATCATCCTTCTATAGTCTTGTTTGCCATCACTGCTCATTCTCTTAACAAGCAGCCATTCTGTGAGCTTCTATATCCTATTCTAGCTCAGATGAAGGTTTCCATTGACGCGCATTACAGAAGGATGACAGAGCCGAATCCAAACCCAGTAGTTTGTGCCACATTATTGCTCCATCAGCAGCCTTTTCAGTGCATTCCTGGCACAGATAATTTATATGTCAATAAAGGTGTAAATGTGCATTTAATCCACTGTGTTGATATTATCAGCATCCCTCTCCTGGGCCACCTTCCTCCCATAAATCAATGTAAACACTTCACAGCGATAATTGCCTTTTGCAAATCTAGCAGGTGTTAATTACGTAAAATCATCCATGCAAGCTTGTCATCTTCTTCTATGTATTCAAACAAATACCTAAAAAGCAGGGGAAAAAAAAAAAAACAACAACACAGTTTTTACCATCTTGAAAGAAAACATAGCTACTGATATTCTTTGCGTACCAGCAGGAGCTACAAGTCAGAACTGATACAATAATTACATATTTTGTACATACTATGCTCCTCATCCAAGCCTCTCAAAATGCTTTGATGCCTATTTAGTGTGTTACCTTGCTTTTGGAGCTTCTTGCCTAAAAACACACCAGAATAACAGCATTGCGCATCAGAATCAAGGCAACTGCCATGCTGACGGAAGCTTGCAAGGATCAACTCAAAATTCAGCCTTCCAGGATATGAGTTCTGGATCTAAAGCCACATTTATTATTCTTCTGGGGTTTCTTACCCAGTGATCTTTCTCCACAGTGTATAAGGTTATTGTTTGCCACCTCCCAAAATCCTGGGCATGGGAATGTGTGAATGAACACATTATACTATTACTTGAGAAAGAATGCAGCACCTGAAATCACAGGTTAGCAACTCAACCACCTTCAAATATTGTTCTTTTTGCACTGAGAAGCACAAGTTTACTACAACAGAGACAAATTGTTTCCTGAGTTAATTTGTACTGTAGGATCAATATTGGCAGGCTTCAATACACAGGCAGCAGAAAAAGCACATTTATTAAGTTGGATTCCATATCTAAAAAAGCTAAAGATTAAATCAATTTTAGCAACCTTAGCTGAGCACAGTCTAAGACCACATATTTAGCTGCACGTTGTTGATACAAGCTCTGCTTATAAGACAAGCACCCAAAAAATACAAACCTAAGAGTCTTATGTCAACAAAAAATAATAATAAAGAAAATCATCCTAATAATCAGACATTCTCCCACTACTAAAGAAGAGGTAGCATGAAAAACAGGTTTTCTCTAAACATAGTAGAAACTGGATTTCTGTACCCTACATAGATCTTTCTACAAAGCTTCAGCGTTACCTGAACTGAATACCCAAAATCAAACATCCAAATTCAGTGGATTATTGGTCAAATGCATAAAGGGGTTTGATCCACGTGCCGAGGTCCCTTGTTATTCCGAGGCAAAAATCACAAGACAACATGCAGAAATACTGCTTTTGCCTATCACTTCCAATTCCAATGCTCCTTTCCCACTCCTCACCAGGAAGGAGGAGGTTGTTAATCCCATTCTTTATCTTCTGCAGAGTACGGGAAAGAAGATGACCAACTGCAGTGACATTGCCATGCTTTGCCATAAGAAAATAATCTAAAAAAACCACATCCGAGCTGTTTTATAAAGAAACAAGAGGTTTCACATTTTATTTTGAACCACAATCTCCTCCTGATTTGTGGTTTCACACCTACCAATACCCACGCAAATCAAGCAGGTAGCGTGAAGGCAGTAAAGGGCCTTTGACCTTAGCAACAAATATCACGCAGAAGAAAAAACCCAACTTTCACAAATATCCTTAAGCCCCGCCGATGAAAACTTTTCCCTCCGGTGATTTCTCTGTGATGTGACACATGAGACTGCATCAGTCACATCGTGTAATGCCATGTTGGAATAGCATGACATAACCAGTGCAACTAAGGACAACGTCGCGCTCTGCACGAAAGGTCCCCTGAACTAGAAAAAAAAAAAAAAAAAGAAAAAAGAAAAGTGCAGTCTCTGGAAGTTCCTGTGCATTTAATGTTATGTCTTTAACCACCATGGAAGCAGGCAGGCTCTCTGGGGAAATGTTCATTTTCTATTTGTGTATAGTACTTAGTATATGCCTGTAACCTTACAGCATGCATTAATAGATATTTAGTGTCACTGCATGCGTTAGCTAAATTAAACTTCATACTAAAAAAGAAAAAAAAATTAACAAGGAAAAAAAAAAAAAAGATACCTTACCCTGAAGCTTGAAGAGCCACTTAATTCAAATCAGCCACAAACCAAAACATTTTAAGTACCTAAACTGAATTTATTCTTATTTCCTCCAACAAAATGAAGTTTCACATTTTATCTCTGTACCAATTGCAGGGTGGATTTGTTAACAGTAAATTGGCATTAAAAACAAACCAGAAACTTTAAGAAGGAAAAAGTAAGCCTTGCTGGGGGAGTCACCACATGGCCATCAGTGATGCTAAAATCAACAAACTGCCAAGTGACCAAGAATCTCTGCTTTCTCATTCTCCTACCACTGCAACATCCAGAGG
The DNA here is from genome assembly GCA_026546715.1 of Gallinago undulata. Taxonomy (NCBI): domain Eukaryota; kingdom Metazoa; phylum Chordata; class Aves; order Charadriiformes; family Scolopacidae; genus Gallinago; species Gallinago undulata. The sequence goes on from JAOTQQ010000041.1 coordinate 62,798,741, forward strand.
CCCCCAGTCAGGCTCTGGACCCCACTGGGTTATGTAGGGTAAAACCTCCACCAGAAAACACCTTTAAGAGCCCAGATGAATTAATATTCTTCGATTTAAGCCTTAAGGGCTGTAGCTGGATACATCCTACCAGGGGCCATCCTTCACATAGAGCCCCTAAAGGACTCACATCTGCACAAAAAACCATTAAGAAATACCTTGCCAGGTAACCACCTCCCCAACAACACCTCCCAGTCGCTGCTCTTTTATTACAAGCAAAGCAGATAAATAGATAAATACAACTTACCCCCCTCGCCCCCCC
>JAOTQQ010000041.1:62799141-62823557 GCA_026546715.1 Gallinago undulata
AAATAGATAAATACACCTTACCCCCCACCCCCCCCCCCCCCCAAAAAAAAAAAAATTAAGCAATCTCATAGCATGGGAAATGTTTCATTCCTGAAACAGACTATGTTTCAGGCCAAACAATCAAACTGCAAAAGACCCGCGGGTCTTTCTCCACAAGTTTGGCTTCTGGGGGTTTTTGTTTAGTTTTGGGGTGGGGATTTTGGTTTGGTTGTTTTTTTTTCAGCGAAAAATCAGAGCAGAGCAGTGAGATCCCCCGGTCCCTAACACAGCCCGGGGTGAGAGACCGAACCCCGCGGGGACACCCCCACCCGCGGCTGGCGTGGGCTCCCTAGGGAGGGCGGAGGATGGGGGGGGGGCGGGGAGCACCTCTCTCTGCCCAAGCAGACAATTAAAAAAAAAATAAAATAATAATAATAGTGATGATAATCGAGACCCGCAGCAGCAACCCCCGCCCGGTGGCAAACGGCAGGATGGGAGCGGCTCCCGCCTCCACCGGGGGCTCAACCCGTCATATCCCTATCTGAAGGAGGGGGGGGGGGGGGGGGGGGGGGAGGGGCGACCCACGGTCCCCCACCCACGCACACCCACAGCCCCCCACAAAAGTTGCGGCCCCGCCACCGGCCACAGCCCCCCCCGCCCCGCCGGCGACCGTAGAACGCGGAGGAGCCTCTCCCGCCTCAGCACGGCACGGCGGACGGCGCCGGCCCCGCCAGGAACACACTCCCCGCCGTCAACCCGCTTCTCCCGGCGGGCCAGGACTCACCGCCGGGCCCCTCACCGCCCCGGAGGCGGCGGCTTCTCCAGCCGCCAGGACAAACTTTCGCATCCCTCCCGCCAAACGCCGGGCTCCCCTCTACGGCTCAGGTCCCCCCCCCCGCCGGTACCTGGTGAGGCGGGGCAGAGCGGCTGGGCGAGCTGCTTCTCCCGCGGAGCCGGTGGCCCATGCGGCCGGAGCAGGGCGAGGGTCCGCCGGGCTCGGGGCTCCGGCTTCACCACCACCGCCGCCACTACTCACTCTCCCGTTACCCGGGCAACCGCCTCCCGCCCCCCTCGCTTTGCCCCCTCCCCTCTCACAGCACCGCCCTTCGCCGGCCAACCACGAGGGCGCTCGCCGTGCCCACGTGGGGCCGGCTGGCCAACGGGAAGCGGGGGCCGCGGCCGGCGAAGTCAATGAAAAGCCACTTTGCCAGGCGGGAGAGGGGTGGGAGGAGCGGGGGAAGGAGGGCGTGGCCCCCGGGGCCCCGCCTCTTTAGCGGAAGGTGGTGCCTTTGGCGGGAGGTGACCCCACCCGCAGAGGAGGGGTGGTTGCCGGCCTCCGGGGTCTCCAGTCTGGTATCGCTCGCCAGAAGAGACCCTCCGACGCCACGCAACGGCCACAGACCAACAACGGGTGGGGTTTGGATCTCAGCCCCGGTTCCACCCAGCCCAGCCCAGCGAGGGGCTGAGGGATCAGTAAAGGGAAACAGGCACGCGGGCCCAAGGGACCATAGAACCATGGCTGGGAAGGGACCTTAAAGACCATCCATTTCCAACCCCCTGCCCTGGGCAGGGACACCTCCCACCAGACCAAGTTGCTCAAAGCCCCATCCAGCCTGGTCTTGAACCCCTCCTGGGATGTGGCAGCCACAGCTTCTCTGGGCAATCTGTTCCAGTATCTCACCACCTTCAGAGTGAAAAATTCCTTCTTGATACCTAAATCTACCTTCTTCCAGTTTGAAGCTATTACCCCTTGTCCTATTGCTATACTCCCTGATAAAGAGTCCCTCCCCAGCTCTCCTGCAGACCTCCTTCAGATACTGAAAGACCACTATAAGGTCTCCCTGGAGCCTTTTCTTCTCCAGGCTGAACAACCCAAACTCCCTTCCTGTGCAACCTGCTCTATGTGGATCTGCTTTGGCAGGGGATTGGACTAGATGACTTCCAGAGGTCCCTTCCAACCCCATGTGATTCTGTGAACTCTCTCAGCCTGTCTTCATAGGAGAGGTGCCCCAGCCCTCTGATCATCTTCATGGCCTCCTCTGGACCCGCTCCATCAGGTCCATGTCCTTCTAATATTGGTGCCCCCAGACCTGGATGCAGCACTACAAGTGGGGTCTAACCAGAGCAGAGCAGAGGGACAGAATCACCTCCCTTGACCTACTGACCACACTTCTTTTGATGAAGCCCAGGATGCAGTTGGCTTTTACATTTGCCAACTCACGTTGAGCTTCTCATCAACCAAGACCCCCAAGTCCTTCTCAGGGCTGCTCTCAAGCCATTCTCCACTGCTCCAGGGATGCCACAAGGCTCATGGAGCACCATTAATGCAATATATTGTGGGTACCAAACGCATCTTGATGAGGTGCCTAGTCCAGAAAAACAATGTAAGCATGGTCTCAGCCCGTCATTAGTGCAGGTGCTTGGATGAGTTGGAGCAGAGCCAGCCAGCTGCAGAGCCTTGGAGCTGTACCAAGTCAGTGCTAATTAGGCAGGCTGTGTGGAAGTTCACTCCTCACGGATCCACTGAGGCAGCTCCACACCAGTTCTGGAAATGGGAGTGTGGATACGGTCCAAGCAGCTTGGCAGAAGCGAGCTCCAGACCAAGACCAAGTAGCACGTGCCCAGACCCCAGCAGACCTCAAGCAGCAATGGATTCCCTGTTCCTCGGGAGGATGTATCTGGGAGCAGCAGCATCCTTTGCCTTTTCCAGGATTTCAAGGCATTTTCCTCACATTCTGTCTGAACTTTAACCAGTCCTATATGTGACTTTTTGTCTGGCACCTCATTCTTGGGGTTTTAGCTTTTAGCTTTATCCTCAAGGTTGTTGATTCAGCTTTCAGCCAGTAAATAAAATTTACATTTAGAAGCATAGAATCATCTAGGTTGGAAGGGACCTTCAAGATTATCTACTCCAACCATCAACCTAACTGTGACCCCAAAAAAAATCACTAAACCGTGTCCTCCAGGACCATGTCAACCTGTCTTTTAAACACTTCTAGGGATGGTGCCTCAACCACTTCCCTGGGCAGCCCATTCCGATGCTTGATAGCCCTTTCAGTGTAAAAGTTTTTCCTAATATCCAATCTGAACCTCCCCTCGTGCAACTTAGGGTCGTTTCCTCTAGTCCTGCCACCCGTCATTTAGGCTGTTCCTTTAATTTCAACGTTAAAGCGTGCGGCCTCTGTAAAAAGAAGTCTATAAACCTTCGTTGTTTGAGGTTTTGTTTGAACTTACTTGGAAAAAGAAGATGCCACAAACACTTTTGCTGTGGTGGCTCTTGGGACCTCTAAGGACATGGTGGCTCGCAGAAGGTTTCGCCACCACACTCGGTCTCGCCTGTGCTCGAAGGCCCTTGCAAGCATTCAGTGCTCCTGCAGAAAAGGACATTTCTGTCACTCCATCATCCAACTGACATTTTTCGTGTCTGATCGATGTTTCACATGCAACAGGAATGAGAAATTAAGCCAAATCAGTTCTTTGGTTAATTCTGGTAGCGTTTTAGTACAGGAAGAGATGGTTCACAATACATTAGTAAAAGCATCTGCCTCTACCATAACATTTTTATATTTGGAAAATCTTCTTTTAAAATACGTGGCTAGAGGTAGAAAAGAAGATTATAATACCCTAGTCTGTGATAAAGGAAAATTTCAATTCAATGGGACTGCTGTAAAGGCCTTTATTTATTTTTCTCAGTGGTTGCATTTTGCCTTTCTCTCGCTTGCCTGCAGCTTTGGTTGCTGTGGAGGTTTTCTTCTGTAAATTCTTCAAAGTGATGGATTTTCCCTTTGAAAGAAGGCTTCACTGTAGAGAACTACAGAAGTGTAACCTTCTTTTTTTTTTTTTTTTTTTCCTGTGTATGTGTGATGCTTTGAGCTTTGAAAAGACAGGTGTGCTGCCATGTCTTTCATTAATTTACATGATGAGGAATGCAAATTTGCATCGCTGGTTTCATACTCCTCAGCTGAAAGGCAAGGACAGTGATCTTCTACTCTTTCCAGTTAAAGGTCATTTGCAAATACGTGTTCCTCTCTAGCTCAGATTAGAGGGACATTCAGCGTTTTATGAATCAAAGAAGCGTAAGGCAGATTTCTATTGATTAAATGTTACGGTTGTGGCACTAACGTACAAAACGTTGCACGTATGTGCCCTTGCCGGTGTTCACAATCCAGACAGACTAAAGGCAAGAGAAAAAAAAAAGAGAAACTCAAACATTTTAATCCCTATTTTAGAAACAGAAAACTATGGCATAGACCTGATGAGAGGAATTTGCCAAAATCAGGCCTCCTGATGAACATCTTGACCACAAGCTATTCCCCTTCTTGTTGGTTCTTAGCCTTTTGATGTGTTCCAGCCTGTTAGATAAAAGTAATTGTTTGTTAAGTTACAGGTTCGGACTCTAAAAAGATAATGATCAAAGCCCAAATTTTCATCTCGGTGATGAGAACTGACACCAGGACCAATGTAATGACTTCGTTGGACATTAACAAGGTGCTAATTCCCTTATTTAAAAGTCCTTACAGAACAAAAGGTAACAGTCATTGTCCTATAGAAATCAGTAACAAAACGCTTTAAACGCACACCTTTATCTAGGGATAATGTCATTCAAATCCCAATACAATTCCTATGAAAAAGGCATTTAGTATGTTCTCAGGAATGAAAAGGTGCTGGGGTAGGAGCACCAGCCTGGGAATTGGGACTCCTCAGTATGTCAGCTTTCTGTCATCTAAGCTCACACCGGGCACCGTGGAAGCGCACTAGATTCCCACAGGATAAAATCTAAATGCCAGCCATGCATTGTAAATATGGTCAATCAAAGATTGCCTTTTACCACAAATTCCATAGAAATTCTAACAAAACGAGCCCATGGTCTTAGCTGGAAGTTCTAGGTACCAAGTCCACCATAATTAAGTGCACTTTGGAGTTGTAATCTCAGCAAGGACAGCAGGACCTTGCCCCATCCGTTTTAATCCCCACTCCAATACATGGCTACTGAAACACTGTGAAGCTCACGGTGCCATAATCACACTCTTTGCTGTAAGCATTTGAAAAGATGAGGCTTCCTTTACAAACACCCGTTTCCTGACGCTACAAAATGCCACAGAAAGTTAGTCCCGATACGGTGAAAGATGTCTAAAAGTGGAAAAATAAGTTTCATAATTAGAAAACCAGAGTCATGAACAGCTAGATGCAATTCGTCATCTAAAGGATTTAAATCGTTTAACTTCAGATAATTCAGCTTTGGTCCTTATACTGTAAGAGTCAACATTTCCTGAGGTGTTTTCACAGGCTTTTCAGGACAATCTTGTGTTCATTGGTCTGTGTGTCTGCTGCAGGCTCTGGTAAAAGCTTCTGTTACGAGACTGGTGCCTGCAATGGTAGAAGTGTTTAGAGAGCAGAAAAACAGGGATGTTAAACTCAAATAGCAGAGCTTTCATTAATTTTTCAGGTGCTATTATGTACCTTTTAGCTTGGGCTGCAGCTAATCAACCCAAAAGTTCCTATAATTTCTGACTTAAGGCAATGAATTCTTCAAAATGTCTTATTTTGCCCTTCTAAGATGTTATTGTGTAATTCATGTACATTAAGAAATGGCATTGCTTTTGGGGGTAGAACGAATCTTGAGAATCTATTTGCTTCTATGAAATCCAATACAATCTTTGAAAGATTAACTCTTGAGCTAGCTAGTAGTTTCCTCTAGAAGAGCCAGATGATGTCATTCTTTGTTGTATTCTGGGGAGGGGATTGATTTGGTTTTTAAATATTAAAGATTTATTTAAATAAAATTTAGTTTAGGAAGATGACATCAACTGCTTATTTGATCAATGGAACAAGACGTATATAATATCTTAGAAGCTGCTTCACCCATTTACCTCTCCAGTGATCTGAAAGCTGCTGGACTAAAGAGAAAGTTCAAATGCTATATGGAAATGACAGTTTTGAAAGAAAAGGAACAGCTGCTCTCTGAGAATTATGTCCACCCTGCACTTGTTAAAAGGAGTACCCCTACCTCTTTGGTAAGAAATACATAGATCCCTCACTCATGCCTCACAAGGACAGCTGCTTAGGTGGAATAAAATGTCACAAACCCGTGTTTTTACAGCAGTTTACCTGAACTAAGAATTTGCTTCACGGTGCTTTATATTTACAGTGTACATATCCTAAGACAACCCTCCATCAAATATCGATACTGTTAGCTTGCGTCTCTTTCATCCTCAGAGTTGTCACTCGGTATTTCCGTGGCTAGAATACGTGTCCTCCTCAAAGGAGCTAACTTTATCCATGGCTTGTATCCACGGACAGCCAGCATCTTCCATGGTCACTCTTATTACAATCAAAAACCTTTGCAATGGTTAGTTTGGATTGCGGCGAGCCGATGTTCTGAGATTTTACCAGTGCTTTAATCAGTAGGTATGTTCTCTCAGGATGTCAGTATCTTTTAGTAAGTGACACCTTGCTACACCACTCTGATTCTGTCACTACCAAGTACTTACGTACACAATAACATCAAAATCTTGGTATTGGCTTATGTGCTTTGAGATAAAACAAGAGGTAGGAAGAAGCAATTTGATTGCACTTGGTTAATCCTTGCTTTGACAGGTGGGGCTGGGAGCAGACCTCAGTTTGTCTGGATTCCCAAGGTCTTCCCTGAACGTCTGCCAAATGTGGTGGCATTCTTAAAATTCTCTCTGCCGTTAGTGTCTCCTTGGCCTCTGCAGCCTGGCTGCCTAATTGAAAACATAGCCTTTCTCAGGCTGCCGAAGGAAGTGGGATGCACTAACCCTTACCCCATGCTCACTTCAGCTTGCAACTGCTGTGTAACCAGCGGATTCCTACTTGGCCATGGGGACACTATTAACCATGGACAACATCACAGTGCAAAATGGCTGTTAGTTGTTATTCAGTGGAAAGCCCATCTAAGAGAAAGCCAACCTGACCTGTTGCATACCTCAGAATTTCCATGATTTGAGGTCTTTGTTTTGCTTGAACAGGACACCTTGAGAGTGTCTCGAGAGATCGACATTCAAACAAGTTCTCCAAAACACATTTTCCACGTCTTCTTTTATCTGAACAGAATCTGTCTTGCAAGTTAATCATGTACACTGTAAAAGGTTATAGGCTGCATATAAACATGTTTAATGAAGCCGAATGCTGCAAGCATAAGCAGCAAACATATTTTGTTTACTTAACATTTATACACACTCAAGTAAAAGCTTGTTAAGTTTGGTTGGCTAAGCTGGTTCTCAAAAGGGACCTAGAAGGCTGAAAAAAATAAATAAATCAACATATGCATAACAACACAATCATTCTTATTAGCATTCTAGTTAAATCAGTGATTAATTTTCCTTTGAGGAAGAAGTGGTGGTAAAACAACTCTAGTCTATTATCTAATAGCAATATTACAGCCAACTCCAAATTCCAGATTATATCAACACATGCATATGTAATATAGGAGAAACTTTCAGAGCCTAAACTTTAAAGAGAGATCTAAATAAACATATGCTTATTTGAGTACTTAAATATAGATTCAAAGTAGCTACTCCCCACAATTGGCTTGTAAATATCTGCTCTGTCTGCAAATAAAGAGGTCACTAGGGTTTTCTACTGACTTTAAAAGGCGGAACTGGAAGAGCAGGATAATGGCACAGCAGCAGCAGAAAGTATTAATTTTAAAATAAATCGTCTGTTGTCAGAAAGGTTCATATGAACTCCAGTGGGATGGTGAGAGATTGTGCAATGGTATCCTTTTAAAGGCACGACTAGCTGCTCTGTCTTGGACAATCTGGACATCACGAAAGTTGTAACTGAGCTTTAAATACAGGTTTGGTGGGTTTTTTTCCCCACTGATGGAGTTCTCTATCCTATTTGCCAGGAAAGACTGCAATAACACAAAGCATTACCCAACTGGGAGCCGTAAAACCAGCACTGGAGAGAAAACTGAAACCTTCTGCAGAAGATCGGTCTTTACGCACTGACTCAGAAGCCAGGAAACTGAGCCTTTCCTCTTGGGGACATGAAAGATGGTATGGGATGCTCAGTGCAGATTAAGAGGGTGATCATGAATGCCTGAGAAAAGCAATTTTCTACAGATTTTAATTAGTGGCTACAGCAGAGAGGGACTTTCTGATCTTGGCAGGCTAGGAGAGGGGGACTTCCACTGTCCAAACCAAGAAGCTGAGAAGGCAGCCCATATTTCCTTACTCTAACTCTTTCCTTAAACATACAGAACTCCAAAGTCTTGAAGAAGGTGTTGCCTTACCTCCCACAGGCTCATTAACAGTTCTTTCTCTTGCTGATTTTCTCTACAGGGAAAAAGAATTTACTGGGAGGGTCCATGGACAGCTTTGTGGCTACAGAGATAAATCGTTAAAATGGAAAAAAAAATCCTTCTGTCCCTAATAATAATAACAGTTGCATCAGTTCTTGTGAAGGTTATTCTAGGGTGTTGGATTTTGGGGTATTAATTTCAGTAATATTACTAAAGGCTTCCATAGGTTTTAGATTGCAATAGAAGCAGCTGGGTTCATGGATGATCTAGCAGCTCCAGATAGAAGTTGGTAGGCTCAGATATTCTGCGACTGGGTAAGACCCTAAGAAACCTGGTCTGATCTCATAGCTGATCTTGTTTTGAGCAGAAGGTTAGACTAGGCATCTCCTGAGGTCATTCTAACATGAATTATCAGATCATCCTATGAAAACTGAGAATATACTTTTCAGAAAGTGACACAGATGGTAAGACAGAGAAGAGGGTTGCCATCTAGAAAATAAATGATGCATTTTGAAAAGATTCTACGATTCTGTTATGCCAGTTATTTTATAGTCTGAAGTTAAATAAAAACGATAGAGCAACTTTTGTGTTCCTAACATAAGCCTATGGAGAGAGCAGTATGAATCTTTCAACACTGGAGCACTCCTACAAGGTTCAGCTAGCTTTAACCAGGGCTACAGTTTAATTGAGGAAGCACAAAGACTGTGAACAGAAGATTAAAAACATTGCTAAGAAGTTTTTACATTAACTTTGTTAGTATGAAAAAGATTCTTTTTAAAAATGGGCATTTACAACCTCACATTATCTGTACATCAAAGGAAATAGTATTTGCCTCTATTCTAAGGTAAGTTTATATGGTTACCTAGGTCTTCATGAACAGGTGAGCTAAGGGAGAGGAGAGGTTGAGGCTGACATTTGTGCTTTAATATTAATATTTTGCATTTCTGTAATCTCTTTCATCTAAGGATTTCAAAGCACTCTACGGACATTAATGAATTAAGCCTCACAGCAGTCCTGAGAGAAAAGGTAATGATTTAAAGATTGAAATTCAAAGAGATGAATGGATATAAGTGGGAAATAGCATTCCTCAAATTTTATACGGTACTTAGACCGTATGGAAAAACTGCTATTTTCCTCTTCATTTATATCCTATGTGCCTTCAAGGCAATTCACAGTACTGGAAAAACTGTTAACAAGTGGTTATGACTGGTTACATACAGTTTGGATACAGCAACAACAGTAGTAGCAAAACGAAACACAGAATACATCAGATTGAAAAAAAAAAACAGGGGTTATTTTGAACACAAACTTAATTTCTGCCGAAGGACAAAGGATTTTATCAGAATACTTTCATAATGAAATGGATTTATGCTTTACATATTACAACATTCAGGATTGTATGATATAACTTAGCCAAGACAGTAGAGTTAGAGAAATGCTCTCCTGCTCTGAACACTAAGGCCATGGCAGAAGGAAGGAGTCTTGGCACTCACTGGAATGGAGGCAAGGAAAATGCATATTATACAGTACATTAAAATGCACTTAAACCTTTAAGGACCAGCCAAATTCCTGTACCTTTGCTAACCTGACAAGTTTTGTATATAAATAATTCTCTTGATAGTTAGCACAATTCATCACAAAGGATGCAGTATCATGTGCAATGATAAAAGCAGTATCTTCCAGAGAGCAAGCAAAGCCTTTGATGTGCAGGGACGTGGCGTTTCAGGAGGTGAGCAGGTATTCTCTGAAGTCTTGCGACTTTTCTTCCCCTTTTATGTTTCCATTGGTCACAGATACACCTGTCTCTCAAACGCATTTGCAGGTCTCCAAGCTCTAAAAATTCATAAGCAAGACCCAAAGGGAAAATGCCTTGTATCTTCCAGGGAGAATATGGGCTGTAATCGTGTAATGAGAGATGTCTCTTGATGTACAGCTTTCATTCAATGGAAGAGTCAACAGTCATGTTAAGGGCATGTAATTTCCTACTTCAATTCTTGCTGTCCTGGGGCATTAGGAAATGATCCTCTTTGCAATTTGAATTTTTTCCAAGGCTTTTTTTTTTTGTAATTGATTATTCATACTTTGAACAGAGCTAGAAACTGAGAAGTATCTGCTTACAGAGAAAATAGCTTCACATCAATCAAGAAAACCTGCAATTACACGTGGAAACTCATTTCACACACTATAAAAAGCAAACAAGACCTGAGTTATAATAGATGCATATTGGCCTTTATTTACAATTATGATAATCAAGCATCAAGATGAACATCTAGGAGCGATTTCTTTTCCTGTAGGAGGGCACCATTCCAAGTGTTCAACTGTATATAAGAGCTCCCGAGTCTCTTGAGTCAGCAACCATTTGGTTCAAAAGAAGAGCAACATTTAAAGACCATCCTCCCCTTTGGTTTGTGCTGCTACATATCTCCACCTCTTCAGGGAAATTAAAAATGTCCAAGCCCAAAATCAACATTATTATGCAGATGAACCAGGAATAGCCATACTGTGGCAAAGCCAGCTGCATCTATCCCTCTAAAAGTGAGCTAAGGTCTTAGAAAATAAAAACAGATGTACCAGGTCATGCCAAAAAATTTTTTTTTTCAATATCCTACCTCTAACAGTGCTCAGTAACCAAAGTCTGTGAAAAGATGTAAGAACAAACCAAGTACAGAGTTATATTTCTGTACTGTATGCTCCCAGCTACCATCAACTTGTGGCTTGTAGCCTGAGCCAGAAGATGCCTTCTAGTTCTTGTGTTAGAAAAGAGAGTAAATGAATACTCCCAAGTCTTCCTCTGAAGATAAACAGCTGGGCAAACACAGGCACCCAAGCATCTCACACAGTCTCTGCATCTGTTTACATTAAAATAGGCAAAATTCTGTATGAATTCTCATAGGGACGCAGGTAGAAGACAAAACCAGACTTTTCTCAGCGATGTCCAGTGAAAGGATTGGAAGAAATGGGAATGAGGCGAAATAAAGGAAATTCTGTTTAAATATTTTTAAAGGGTTTGTTGGGGTTTTTTTAAGGTCAAAGGTTATCAAATGTTAGAACAGGTTGCCAAGAAAGGTTGTGTAGTCTCCATCCTTGGACACAACCCTGAACAACCTGCTATATCTGACTCTGGTTGAGCAGGGGGTTAAAGTAGGTGATCTCCAGAAATGCCTTCCAACCTCAGCTACTCTAATATTGTGAAATACCCTTAATTAGCAAGTAGGAGTGTGTTGCAAAAGATCCAGATCCAAAGGGCATCTATTCTTCCTGGCTTGAAAAACTTTGTCTTCTCTAGCCCAGACTCTTGTATTCTTTAGTAATAACCGTCTGCTGTCAGGCCAGAGCAACCCACGTGCACTTAGTCATTCTCCATATCTCAAAGGTTAAGACATTCCCTCAATATATGGATAAGGCAATTATGCAGTGCATTATTTATCTTTAGTTGTCTTCTATGAGCAAGATCTCATATAAGTCAACAGCAGAAACTTAAAATAGAGACTATCCCAGCAAAAATAGATTTTTTTTAACCTTTTGAGTCACAGCTGCTTAGGCACTAACAGTTTATCATCAAGAGAAGCTGAATTTTTCAGCTCTGAAATACAAGTAAAAACTTGAACTAACAGTTTAAATGACTGGCAACAAATATAAGACCAAAACAATCTTTCTGGTCCTGCAATAAATAAATTATAAGTGGGCAAAAGCATACATTTCATCAAGGGGTCACACACCTCATAGAGAAGACACTGAAGCATTTGCGAGGTCTGCAAAATCCAAGCTCCCAGACTGGGCTTCATCTCAAAAATCTCCACACACATCATTAACAGATTAAGAGCTTAAATGTCCAGTTTCTCAGCACAGGCTTCTCTCGTTTGAAGGTTATTTTGTCTTTTATGAGTAGCGACTGCCCTTATCTTCTCTATGGCTTAGCCTTTAAGACACAGCATTGATTTCAGTTACTATTAATGCATCGGGAAGAACAGCAAAATCTTACTTTCTAGTCCAAACTCAATAATCATGTGCAGCATCAAGATACACATAGTTCTTTCCTTTTGAAAAGCAGAGGCAGTAGGTTTGCAAACTTGCACAAAAGCCAAGTTGTCAGGACTCTCACTGTTCTTTAAATGCTGTACACACACCAGTGCATTTTACTTTTCAGTATCCAAAGTTTCTGGTCAAGATGTTGCTTATCCCAGGTTAACTGAGCTCAGACACCTCCCATCAGCTCCGGAAAGTTTTTTGATCTGGAGCTGAAAAACATTCAAGTTAGAAGAGTTTTAGGTCTCTTGTTTGTCCTCAAATGTGGGAATGCCTTTGGAATGTTTAAATGCCAAACTCTTACTTTCTGATAAGCTGCTCCCTTACCTATGTTTTTCACTTTCAAGATCTCTCCCCTAGAGCATTGAAGCAAGGGTATTTAACTGCATCTAACTGAATGACGTCTGTTAAAAAAAGAAATGGGTAAGGAAGCCTAAGGACGACTGGATCTGCTTTTCTTGATAAAAGCTGCTCATACCCAAGAAGCCAATGCTGCTTCTGATGAAGTGCAACATGTTCTCCCTGTATTATTTATTATTAAAAAAAAAAAAAAGCTTAAAACAAATTCCCAAATCCAAACATTCAGATACTGGGGAGATCAGAATTCCAGATTAAAACCAGTAAATAATATCTTGTCTTGTGTAACACATTCAAAATCAAGCTCTAACTCCATAGTTTATGCTTCTGTTCATTTATGACTAAAATTGGCATCACTGTTGACCTATACATTTAGGGAGCTGATGAACATGGATTGGCTTTGTTGTATTATTAAGAGTGCTAATGTTCTATTATAATTTAATTCTTTCCATGACACTGACACTAATATACTAACTACCGTACCAAGTACTAATTCAAATACAATTGACAATCAAAGTTCCTCTGCTGTTGTTGGTGCCCCAAACTGGCCAAGCAAACTTAAGAAAGTAAGAATAAGACTAGGATTAGAATTCAGGTAGTTCTTGTTCCAAACTGTGGCGTTCAGCATCTCAGTGAGGTGTGCAGCTTTGCCACTGGCTGACTGTGTGACACAACAGTGGCACGTACAGGCAACAGCAACGTTAGATGCACACCAAAGAGAATTTTAATCAGATTTACAAAAATCCCATGAGGAATAAAGGAAACGTATTTGCTCCCAAGACAAGTTTGCACAATATTAAGTTGTCTTCTTGTTCACTTCTGCTGTTTTCAAATCAACCTGCTATGGTCTCCTCCCATTTTGTATACCGTAAAATTGTCACCAATTGCTAATTATCACATAATGTCCTATTTGAACAACACACAGACAAATTTTCATTGAGGTTAACAGGAACTGTGTTTACTTCATTTGCAAGAATCTGCTTCCATGCTAATTTAATCAGTTCAAGCAGCAGTCATATTGACAATCCTAACCTGACATCTTTAAATACGTAAAATATTTTCAGGGGGAGGAGAAGACGGGGGGAAGAACAGTTGCAGATGAACCACAGATGCAAAGTCTGCACCCAACACCTTTGTATATAGAGCACTTACAACCCCAGAACCAACCAGGCAAGAACCAGCCTGAGCCAGCCCCGCTGCTGCAGATGAGCCACCAGGCATCAGTGTGGTGGTAACAAGGTGAACATCTTTCTACCTTTTAATAAGCCATTAAAATAAAGCTGAAGAAGCATAGAAACAAGACCTAAAGAACCAATATCCAAGGTAACCACACGTGGATTGTGTTTATTTTGGTTAATTTCTTCTTTACTTATGATGTCTTCTAGACTTCTTGGAGCAAGTCATCTTTTTTTTGAAGACTGTAATAGAATTAATACCAATAAAAGGTCTCTGTATTTTTTTGTAATTTCACCTGAAACCTAGCTGCTGCTGCTTATGCCATGTAGGAGAATTTCTCTATGGGAATGGTGCACAGAGACTGGGTACTTGTAAAGGAAAAGAAGCTCCCATACCAAAAATACTCTGGATCTGGAATAAAAACATGCTTCCTTTTTCCTGCTTCCCAAATTCATTTTATTTTTAATTTTTTTTTTTTACTGTCTGGATTGGGGAGAGAGTTGAGCAAAGAATATTATGACTATTGACCTGAGACAGTCTTCTGGAAATAATCTAACAGCAGGGAACAGCAAGTCCTTTTCAAAACCAACGAAGCAAGAAAATGCTGTTGACCAAGCTATTGTGAGAGATTGGAGGGAGGGGAGAGGGGTAAAAAAGATGGAGAAGAAAGAGAAAGGACGGAACTATGTTTTAAACTCACACTTAAAATTTCCTTTCAGAAAAAAACTCATCTTTTCAAGGCCATCGTATTTTTATGCCATCTCTACCATAACTAACCCTTGTTCCAAAAAAGATGCTTGTATTCAGCAGCAGTCAGACGGGATGTTTAGGTTTATGACTGCAGGATTTTTACTCACAGCATGCAGTGCTACACCGCCTTGGGTTTGTCCTGACCTGCCTCTCCTTATGATGCCTGATGGTAGATTTGAAAAACAAGACAGTATTTCTGTAAACTTAATATTGGTTTACATCCTTTGTCGGAGGCTCTATCTTTTCAGTAAAAGGTCATTGTCAGAGATATAAGAATTCTGAAATTTTCCCATGTTTATTTTAACAAAAAAGCAAGGGAAAAAACCAAACCCAAACATACTCCAACTCGATACTCAGCAGGTAGTATTGCCAGGAACATGTATAGTGTGAAATTATGACCTCAAAGAGACCCTGAGGGTGAGGACCTTGCTGGGATACATGTCATGTGTGTTACTTGAAGATGCTACTACCAGTATCAGCTGGGTCAAACACTAAAGCAAAGTTGGCCCCAGGAACACAGATAGTGCACTTATTAACCATTTACTTTCCACAGAGGCTTTTTCTTTACAAAACTCCTTTTGTTTCAGAATTACAATGAACAATATGGATACATTGTTAGATCTGCAGCTAACGGTACTTAAAAACACTGTAAAGTGCTTATATGTTCTCTCAAGTAAACATTCACCAACTTAAGAATGACTCTAGATGAGTCGTGTTAGAGAAACTTCCCACCCAGGACTTGGGTTGTGTTTGTTTTTAATGATCTTTGGGGGTTTTTTGCTGATCTTTCATTCCTTTTGTGCACGTGCACAGGCACTCAGTAGTTTCTCACTGAAACACAAAACCCTCAATGTTAATTCATCTTTTGAGTTAATCCATTTACACTGAAAGCCGAGAGAGGGAAATTATTATTGTTGTGGACTGACAGGGGCTCCATCAGGAAGCCGTAGCAGTGGATTTGACCCTCCCGGTTCCTCATCATTTTCCCACATCAAGTCTGCTAATTTAAACTGTACATAAACAAAGGGGGGCTTATTGTCTGTAAGTGTTAGGAAAGTCAAAACTGAAGCTGTGTATGAACTCTGGCTTTTACTTACGGCGTCTGTTGGTGAAACAGACGGTTTCTTCCCATCACATCATAAAGGAGACTGGAATCCTGCTCTAAACCACCAGAAATCATCTATTCTTATTACTCAGATATGTGTAGCTGCTATTCACACAGGTAATTTCATTAATAAGCTAGCACATATTTACATTTTTAAGCATGATATCACACTTTAGGATTCTTTTTTTAAGGAAGAATTCCCTGGTTCTTTCAAAAAGTAAAAACCAAAACAGAGCAGGCAAGTTTGAAGAACTTTGAATAGTTATCTATCAAAGAAAGTTCCTCCACTGTATCAAAGGCAGATGTTCTTCAGAAGGACCAATACCAATGAACTATTGATGAAATAATGAAGATACTTTTCCACATATTTAGCCAAATATTATTCAAACAAATAGCCAATAAAAATGTGATGAAACAATGAAGAAAAAGACTAAACAAAAAAGCCATATACTACCTTTGGGGATGAATTCAAGCATGCGTAATGGGAGCCAAAAGGGTAATATATTCAGAAAGCTGTAAGTGCCTGAAAATGAAGGCTTGGAATGAAAGTACCTCTTCAGCCATTACTCTACTGTCACTAACATAAAGCTATAATCTTTTTTTTCCCCTATGTTCTCACTATTATCCAAGCACTAAGTGTCAGTTAAGAAGATGTAAGAGAGGAGGAATTTTCAGTGGGGTAGAAATCTTGTGTCACCTCTTTTCTTATATATAGGAATGTTAAGAATAAAATTGCAATTTTGTCATGGCTTTTAACTAATCTTTGGTTTACTGCTGCTGTGACAACCTTTTAAGGAGGTAGACTGTGAAATTAAATGATACTTTTACGCTCTAATACACTATTTTTTTTTCTAAAACCAAAAATAGCAGTTTCAATATTAACACTAGAAAGGTTAAAGCCCATATCTATGAGGAAAGAAGGAAAGAAGCAGATTTGTTAGCAAGCAGGAAGGGATACCAGTTCAAGCTTCTGATGCATTTTATCTACCAACCCTCAAAATAAATTAAAAAAAAAGTAACTGTCTGGAGCCAAAGAATTCCTTTGTTTTACACATTTTCTTATTAGCACCAGGAAAAATACAGTATTTTTACCAAATGGTTTTACAGAAAAGAAAATAGAAGCATCACAAAGGGCAATGATTTATGAATTAGGTCCTTCTCATCCACAATCTGTCATTCTTTCATAATATAGCTCCTATAAGAACAGTCACAGTGGTGTTTTCAGCAACGTTTAAAGAATAAAATACTAACCAAAGCATGAAAGCAGAATATATCCATGAGTTAGCAGTCAATCTCAACCCACTGTTTGTTTCGCTTCATAACTGGGTATTGACAAGGTTTCCAACTTAAGGCAGACTATGGATTTGAGTGGGATACCTGAATTTTCAGCAGACTCACTCTTCAGAGACGAAGCATGAAGAAATTTTAATTTACTGTATTAATGACTTCCTCTTAAAGCGAAAAGACTCTTTGGCTGCAATTTCTAGTACATGTACAACACTTTATTCTCTCTTAAAAAGTAATTAATGTAAGTGATAAATATATATCTAGGGAGAGAAAGTTAAATGTTATTTAAATAACATTTGTTCACTGCTTCCAGGAGACATAAATGTAGCTGACCAGCCAAGGCAGAAACAGCAATGCCTATCCTAGAAGGACACAAAGTTGGGTTTACACAAAAATTTGTAGCTCAAAATATACCATAGGCTGCTTGCCCAAATAGGCAAGCTCTAAATTGTCTTTGGGGGTAACTTCTTACCAAGTTGCTATATTCAGAGTCTTCTGCCTTGAAGAACTGGAAGATCAGATACAACCCAGCTCAGCCATGCTCTCTTCATTCTTTGCCTCTTTTGGCATGCTGACGTACAGACTGCTGGACTGATTTTTCAATCAGAAAGGGTTCTGCAGTCATTTTCAGGAAACAGTTTCCATTTTTCGAGCCATAACATACACACCTTGCTAACACAAAATAGACTATTGCCTTTTAATACAGATACTAGATTTTCTATCCAGTCTTTAAGAATCTAGTGCACAAGAATGAATCTCCCATTGACAGAAGTTTATTGAGAAAACTTTAGTGCTATTTTACATAATTTTTAAAGGGACAAGGGACTCCTCCATCTTCATCCTTCTCCCTACAATTGAGATGATTAATACAGGAGAATTTCCAGAAAGAAGTTCCTCTATGTGGGAAGTGCTTTTCAGCCCCTGCTTAGCATGAGCTAGAGAAAGAAACAACCCAGTCCTCATTTAACCACACTTTCTCAGGGAATAGCCCAGATCATTTTATGCAAGTTTTCAATCCATATACATCATTACTCATACAAGAAAAGTTACACTACATCTCTTCCAGATAAAGTCATTCAAAAGTATCATCAGCACAGTTTCAACTGCTAATAGCAAGGTCTAACTGCTTATTATACCAATAATCAGGCGTACTCAGGGGGTTGGGGATATTTGAGTTTTTTTGCTGACAGTAAAATAAAGAAGTAAAGAACACTTTGGGTCCTAAACTTATCCCAAAGTGTTTCTGTACTCTCTACTCTGAGGTAACTAGACAATAAAATGCTTTAGTCACTCACAAGGAAAGCACTCAAACTGCAGTCATGCATCCATGCATTTGGGTATTGTCCTCTGGTTTCTCAATTTCACACTTTGCTAGAAGCACACAGTAGCAGCAAGTTTCAATTACTCACATCTAAAACACCAATATTGATGAGCCTGAACTGCAGCATTTGGATCCCCACTTCTGATTGATAGAGAAACAGTATCCTTTTGAATTTTCTAATGCTGTCTGGTTATCATGATTTTGAACATATCTTTCTGCATCCTAAAGAGATATATTAAAGGAGGAAAACTGACACATTTCTTATTACAAATCACTTAACTGTAGTAGCTTTTGTTAGCAAAGAAAAAGCATTTCTTCCTTTAAACTTGGAAGAAATTAAATACATCCCCTGCTGCCATAAGTAATGACAGAAAACAACCTTTCAAAATACTAAGTGGTCGCTCTATTTATTCATACCCATGGAAATGACATGCTAGCTTGCCATGTGCACAAATGGATTCACACCTATAAATCGCAAGTAATTCAGTAAAGATAACTGTGCTAGAGTTAAGTCATTGGGGGGGGGGATGGACGGACGGACACTTGTCAGTTCTGTTAGCGTCACACCCCCATTGCCCCAGAAGAAGATGAGAATCAGTCCAAAGGATCACCTGAGGAAGCATAGTCGTATAAGGTATTACTACAGCAACTCCTGAGTTGATAGAGCAGCAGCTAACTAGCATAGACTTCTACCCTGGAGCCATTGCTACGTGAATACAGGTCTGAGTTTAACTCGCTCTTACCTCACCCAGAAATAGCTAGTGGCCAGGAAGTTGTACGTCCAGGGCTTACTTTATGTTCAGGAAAAATAATAGCCATATTCAGTATTTAACCTTCACCTATTTTCTCCCATTTGCCCCCTTAATCCAGGAAAACAAAGAAATGTTGAAATGTATCTGCTGCTGGAGTTCACTCAACATTTCTATAATTAAGCCTGCTGAGAAACTCATTTTAGAGAGGGTGGATTTTTTTTTTTTTGCACAGAGAAGGGAAAACAGATTAATTCCTTGGCAACAAAATTCTAATTAATCAAAAATGTGGCTCTATTCATTCTTAGCTTCTTCATTACAATAAAATATCAGATGTTTACTGCTGAAATTATAGTCTTGATTCAATGCAAAATCAGGTGCCTCTTAAGATTTAATTATAAAAATAAAAATTAGGTTTATTGACTCTTCCCAAGTGTTTATCTTGATCCGTGGTTCACTGATTACAAAGATAAATGACTTCACACAAGGCAGGACTTTCTGCAAATGACTGGAGAACCGTGCTTACCTCCGACCCAATATACTGTCAATCATCCCAGCAAACCATCCCCACGTCAAGAACAGAGAATTTGCTTTGTACCTCCTCAGCCTCCTTCAGGCAATTACGTGAAGGAAAACAAAATTTTCAAGAGCAATCTGGCCCACATATAGAAGGACACTCACGCCGCTACCAAGGTCATCGCAGAGAGGTCTGGCTTTTGGTACATACATGCCTCTGTCGTGTCTTTTCTGATATAAACAGTAGTTTTCCATGCCAATACCCTCTCCAGCATCTGACCCCATTTTCTTTGTGAGCTGCATCTCTCTTCTATTCACGACAATGCCAATATTCCCAGAATAAGGAGCTTTTGTCTTTTCATCATTGAACGAAGCTGACCCTGCCTTCTGAGTCCACCCAAATCTCCCATTCAAACCAGGATGCGACCTTGGTTTTGATTCATGTATTTAATTGCTTACAACTCATCTGTCAATGCTAGTTTGTGCATACTGTAGTTTCTAAAGGAAAAATATTGAACCTTACTTACCTGATAGTGTCTCTCTTTAATAATTTATTTTTCCATAGGAAATCCAGCTTTTGAGAAGTAAGTGAAAAAACAGCAGTGATGCTGGCTGTTCTATGTTTCCACCGATCTCTTGAATCTGGGGGGAATGGAGAAGAGAGCTGTGTCTGAACCTTGCCTTTTTTCCACCCTCTCTAGACAACAAAACATGCCAGATTTCACCTTTTTATAAAAACAGCAATTTGACTAGGCTAAGAAAGCAATGGATATGCTGGCTAAATGCATAAAGGGGACATATTAGATGTAAGGGAGAAGTGTTTTACACTGAGGGTGGCGAGACACTGGCACAGGTTGTCCAGAGTGGTGGTAGGTGCCCCATCCCCAGAAACATTCAAGGTTGGGTTGGATGGAGCTCTGAGTGACCTGACCTGGTTGAAGATGTCTTTGCTTATTGTTGGAAGAGATGACCTTCAAAGGTCCCTTCCAACTCAAACTATTCTATGATTCCACATTCTTGCTCCCACAAACTCAAGAGACAGTGAAAAGCTGAGCAGTTAGCATATTCAACAAGCTTCATCCTAACCCCTCTCAGGCCTCTAATTTTGATAAGTAGCACCTTCTTCCCTTCAGGATTTTTTAGTCTACACCATCTTCTAGAATTAAGTAACTACCTCTGCTCCATCCCACAAAACTAATCTGGAAGTCCTCCCTAGTAGGGGAGGAAACTTGAAGTTCTTCTCTACACAGGGAGATTAGAACTTCTCTGTCCTATCACCTTACCATCACCTTAGCCACTAGGAGAATGTTCCCAGTTTTTCTGCTGAAGCTCTTTCACTTGTAAAGCATAATTGACTTTTTATCAGGCCAGAGAAAGAAAGACATTGCAATTGAAAAGTCACAGTATCCACCTGCCATTCTTGCCCTACACCAAACAATATACAGGTATTGTGTGCGAAATATTCACCGGCGATACCACTGACTTGAAGATGAATGTGCTGTGACAGATTCTAGTTCTTTTTCAGTCTGAGGCCCAATAAATGTTTGCTTATCTAGAATATTCATCATGCAGAAAATTTAAAATAACCCCAGGCATAGCCAGAGGCAACCATTTGGGTGCCTGGGGAAGCTGGAATGGGCTTGACTAGAGGGAACTATCTAAAGTCCACAACCAACTGTGAGTTGAGCAAGGATTTTAGAAAATCTGAGCCCAGTTTTCAAATAAGCACCATAATTATTGCAAAATTCTTCCTCGTGTATTTTGTGGTTGTGAACAGAATATCAAAACAGAGTCTTTGTCTCAAATGGTGCTCTTGAATGCTTCTGGAATTCAAACAAGAAAGGCCAATAGCAAATATGTGCAGACCCAACTGATTGCCGTCCCACCCTATGGACAAACCTTCACTCAGTCTCCCCCACCACCACGGAGGGGCTGGACCTGCCGGACACATCGCTGAACATAGTTTCACGTGGCGAAGTCCTCTAAAGAGGAGACATTCCTTTTTAAAGCTAAGAACAAAAAAAGGTGTCCCTTACTTGAGAGGATGCACAGCAAGCTTCCTACGGGATAAATGGCCCTTGAAAAAGGTGTCTGTGTGACTGTTAACAGGCCTATTATGCTTCATCTCACCAGGGCGGCCTGCGAGTGTCTTTCCAGGCTCCTGTCATTTTAATGGACAAATCTCCATCGTGGCTAAACACTGTATCAGGCCCTTCAGGGGAAAAAGGAGCAACCTCAGCAAATCCTGTGTACCTGACTGACAGGCCAGGTTCTGGAGTACAGCCAGGAGGGAATTCACAGTGAAAACCCCAGTTAATCATACTCTTTGCTGGATGCAAAATTTTCCCATGTCAGATTATTCGGAAGAAAAAAAGGCTCTTTGTTAGAGCACCACACATTTTCCTGCATTCTCTGAGGGGGAAGGAAACAAAACCCAACAAGATAGCAAAGAAATGAATATTCAAACACTTTTTTTTTTTCTTTTGTATCTTCACTAGAAAATATCCTCAGAGAATTATCTTTTCTGTGAAGAACTGATGAGGCTGCCAAGCAAAGCAAACTGGATTTTATTTTGATGGGCACACCGTGATATGTATTTATCATCTTGGAGCACAAGTATTGCTGCATTGCGCTCTCTATGCCAACCTCATCTGGAACATTATAATGTCCAGAGAGCACCCTAAATCTTTTTGTCAAGTTATTAGCCTTAATCGCCAGGCTTTCAGCAGGAATACAGTGAAAAGGCAATAAACAAAGTTTTCCTTAATAATAGAGGGCCCTTATTTTCTCATACAGTTCTAGGTTAATGTATATTTTACTACATACTTTTTTTTCCCCCCAATAAAAATATTTCAGGACTGAAACATGACTTTAATCTTTTGGAAAAAACCATACCCTTAAAAACTTGGTATTAACAAAATTTTTCATTTCTCTTGACTCCTTTGATATTTTAATGAAAAGTTTCATTGTAAGGCTTTGAAAAATGACATTTTACAGCCATTTTAAGTAACAAAAATTGTTAATTAATCACAACATGAAATTAAACCTATTTTAACAACAGGAATTACAAATAGCTTTTGAAAAATAACACAAAATATTTTGTAGACAAAATATTAGTCAGTTATTTTATAAACTGAAATATACAGGGCTCAGGAGCCCACTGCTGGGGCGTAATAGAGCCTTGAAAAGTTTATGAAATTTAAGGATCAATTGAGTCATTCTTCTTGCTCACTCTCTTCACTCACCTCTGCCAGCCCTCCTAGTTAAAAGCACAACTTGACTGCCATTAGAATTTAAAACACTAAGGTATTTTCTGTTAACAACTCAGAACTTTGCAGAAAATCTCAGTCCTCTTGTAGGTTAGAATCACTTTCCAGCAGCAACCTAACAGCCTTCCAAGCAGAGCCTGAGCTCAGCTGGGATTTTAACTAGAACAACACGGACCAGAATTTATGAGTAAAAACCTCCTGACCATCTTCTGTTTGCACTAGTGGACACGTGTCAGCATTTGCTATGCCAGCAAATGATACCTTGATAGATTTATGCAGCAAGAGACTTCGTGAGAAAGTTATAATGAACCTCTGAGCATATTTAAAGGCAAAACAACTGCCAGAAAATAAGACAAAGATAATTACTGTTGACATGTCTAATCCCTTTGTGGCAGATGAAATAACTCAGCTTGGTTAAGATGCTATATACAGAATGCAGAGGAGTGTATCAATAGAGATGGCATTTGGAACAGAAGATGGCAGGTGCAAGTAAAGTTTATTTCAGACATTGTGGGCTTTGTGATAGATTTACTGCACTCAATCAGCATTCTCTTAGGGGAAAAAAGAAAAAGGTTATCTGTGCAGTGCTGACTAACTCCCTCTACACACAAAAGACACCGGAAAACTAGCTAATGGAAAAAAGTCTGGTTTCAACTCATAACAGAATTTTGCTTTTAATTGCACACGAAAAACTCAGAATCCCCTATTCCCTTTATGCCATTATAATGCATGCCATTTCCAAGAAGTAAGGAACTTTTACTGCCCATTCCTGGCCATGGAATCCACAAAACAGACAAACTAATGGTCTGATTTTCAGATGTACTTACTACAAGGAAGAACGGATAGCGGGCATACGGTGCCCAGTACCTTTGAAAAGGCCCAACTTCTCAATTTGCAGAAGGTCATTCAGTAACTTATCCTTTCAACTAGAAGGATGGCAGAAAGAAAAAAAAAAGAAGAGTGCTGAGTCCCTGTTCAATGTGTTCATCAGTACATCACAAACTTAGAGATAATTAAAATGCACACTCATGTCCCAATGCAGGTATCTGTTATGTGCCCATCACCGTGGTACCTGACAGCCTGCAAGAACACAGCTCTTGTGGATGGGATTACCCAAGAGCAGGCTTTAAAGAGTCACCGTGAAACAAATGAGGTACCACAAGTTAGAGCAAGGAGCACTTTAAGATGAAGAGTTGGCTCAAGTTAGACAGGCAGAGTTGGAAAGTTTAAAGGAAGACACGTGAAGAGCGAACACAAAGAAACAGCTTTCAAATATAATACAGTACAAAAATTCAGGGAAAAGATAATATCACTGAAATGCAGAAGAATCTTCAACTAAAAAGTACTATTAACATGCTTGAACCAAATTCATTCCTGATGTAAATCCTCTGAAACCAGTCAGTTCGCACTAGAGGAAAATGTATTCTGTGGTGTGAATGCAACGTTCTTCCAACACAGCGAGTTAAATCAAACTATTCAACACAAGAATATTGTGAATACACTCAGTTGAACCTGAGGAGTAAAACATGTCTGTACGATGACAGGACAAGGGGCAACGGTTTTAAATTGGAAGAGGGGAGATTTAGATTAGATATTAGAAAGAAATTCTTTACAG
>JAOTQQ010000041.1:62823657-62841060 GCA_026546715.1 Gallinago undulata
AAGGCCAGGCTGGATGGGGCTTTGAGCAACCTGCTCTAGTGGAGGTGTCCCTGCCCAGGGCAGGGGGGTTGGAACTCCATGATCTCTAAGGTCCCTTCCAACCCAAATAAATGATTCTATGATTCTATGATTAGGGTAGTCCGTTTTGTTAATCCTACAGTACAAAG
Source organism: Gallinago undulata (assembly GCA_026546715.1). Classification (NCBI taxonomy): domain Eukaryota; kingdom Metazoa; phylum Chordata; class Aves; order Charadriiformes; family Scolopacidae; genus Gallinago; species Gallinago undulata. Next base: position 62,823,825 of record JAOTQQ010000041.1, read on the forward strand.
TATTCTGCTATTGACATGCCATTTAACATTACATGTGTCATCTCTCAGCTAAAGCACTGAGGGGGGATGAAATTAGCGTAAGAATCACAGGTTTTGTACAAACATTAACTTCTAGGTGCATCTGCGCAGCAGGAATCCTTTTGAGTAAAGACTTAGATGCTGCTTGTTGGCAAGAATCTAAGTCTCAAGTAAAATACTTCATAGGCTGCTTTAAGAGTCCATGGTAGATTCTAGTACAAATAGGTGACAGAAGAAATACAAACTAAATATAAGTGGTTTCAGTAGCACATTCACTTAGGAAATGTAGCAGGTTGACCCTGCTGGACACCAGGTACCCACCAAAGCCACTCTATCACTCCCCTCCCTCAGCTGGGCAGAAGAGAAAATAAAACAAGAGGCTCATGGGTTGATATGAGGATGGGGAGATGACTCACCAATTACCATCACAAACAAAACAGGTTAGACAGGGAAAGAAATTTAATTTATTGCCAATTAGAAGTCAGAGTAGAGCACTGAGAAATAAAAAAAAAAAAAATCTTAAAACACATTCCCCTACCCCTCCCTTCTTCCCAGGCTTAACTGCACTCCCACTTCTCTACCTACTTCACTACAGTGGTGCAGGGGGACAGGGAATGGGGGTGGTGGTCAGTTCATCACACATTGTCTCTGCTGCTCCTTCCTCCTCACCCTCTTCCCCTGCTCCAACATGGGGTCCCTTCCACGGGAAACAGTCCCCCATGAACTTCAACATAAGCCCGTCCCACAGGCTGCAGTTCTTCACAAATTGTTCCAGCATGGGTCCCTCACGGGGTCACAAGTCCTACCAGCAAACTGCTCCAGCATGGGCTCCTCTGTCCATGGGGACACAGCCTCCTTCAGGCACCCACCTGCTCTCGCACAGATCCAGGGGCTGCAGGGGAATCTCTGCTCCACCTTCTGGAGCACCTCTTCCCCCTCCCTCTCCTCAGGCCTTGGTATCTGCAGGGCTGTTTCTCTCACATGTTTTCACTCCTATCTCCAGTTGCTGCCATGCAGGTGTTTTTTTCCATTAAATACGTTATCCCAGAGGGGCTACCACCATTGCTGATGGGCTCAGTGGTGGGTCTGTCTTGAAGCCAGCTGGTATGGACTCTGTCGGACATAGGGGAAACTTCTAGCAGCTTCTCACAAAAGCCACCTATATTGCCCCCCTGCTAACAAAACCTTGCCACACAAACCCAATACTTCCAAAGACTCCTACAAATAACAACGTAATAGGAAGCTTTCCCCCCCCACACTCCATCACATAAAACATCTTGGCAGGGAATTAGCTTTATCTCCTGTATAGTCATTCCAAGTTTTTGGTTGAAAACTAATATCTGATAATACTATCATGTGCACCTGACCCCTATGCAACAGTGACCTCTGCAACAGTGACATTATCTATAACAGCACCAATTGCACTGAAATAGCACCTATTTTCAATACATCCCAACTGAGAATAAACACCATCACAGCCCCTCCTAACTGCTTGGTTAATATACAAACAATACTGACACTTCTCACCTCTTCGATGTTTATCCACCCCTCATCTTTATTGCTCCCATCTCATCCTCTCTGAGCAATCATCTTCTCATCTTTCCTTCAGTCATCAGCAAAAGGCAGTGCTGGGAGAATATCTAACACAAGGAAGCTTGGGCTGATGGACACTGACACTCACGGTATAGATGCCCGTAAGACCAAGGCATGCAACGTGCAACGGATCTGCAGGTTCTGTAGAAATGCTATATATATATATTTCTAACGTAGAGTGTGGGTTCTATCATTATTATAACAATCTGTTTTTAGCAACAGAGTTATCCCTGTGCTTTAGCTGGCCTGTGAACTCCCGAGTTCAGCGAGTTGGGTAGAAAGCATACAAAGTAGCAAAAAAATAATAAATATAAATCTATTCCTCTAGTTCAAGGACAGGAAGCAACTAGGCCTTCGCTCCAACTTACACCTTAGATTTGGATCAGGAAATAACATCTCAGTGAAAGACTTGTCTGTATCTTTCTCTTTGGCAAGCAGAATTCCTCTTAATTTCTCAAAAAAAAAAAAATTGATTCACTTAAATGGTCTCGAGTCTCAACTCCAAGCAGAGATAGCTCATCTCTGAAACGCTGAAAGAATGAAACTTAGATTAAATACACTAAAATAATTTAGATGCTGTTAACTGTAAAGTGTTTGACAACAAAGAATAGAATGCATTTGAAGTAGAAACATACTCTTTATGGAGTAGTCTAAACTCTTAGCTTTATATGCTCAGCACCAGTGCAAAGAGAGGGCCCTGTTGAACCCCAGATGTGTTTGATCTTGAATATATGCACATTTATGTGCTGTTACCTTCTTTTCCTAATAATTCACCTTAACAGAAAGAATATACCTACAGAAGTGAAGCACCAAAACACTGCATCTCTGCTTGTCTTTGTCCCATGCTATTAATATTCTTCCAGTGTAGTTTCTTGTGCATGCATTAAGTTTTAATTAGCATTCTCTGAAATTAGCATGCCTGAAAAAGGCATTTGTTTGTTCAGGAATCCAGGTTTCCATAATGTTTGGGGGTGGTTTTTTTGTTTGTTTTGTTTCCTTCACAGCCTTCACCTCAGAGTTTGACCAGCTGATTTAATTTGCCTAGTTTTAAAAGATAATGTAACAACTGAAAGCAAATAAACACAAGTTAAATTAAATCAACTCATTCAATAATATGCCTTAATATGATTTAATTTTATGCAGGCTAATGAATACGAAATTAGGTAACGCTTGAGTAAAGCACTCCACGGGGCTTTTTGCACCAGGCACTGCTACGCCCAGGTTTGGGGCTGCCAGTTACCATCACACACACCCCAAAACCCAACCCCCCCGCAGTCATTTCTCCCCACAGCTGCACCAGTTCCTGGGCAGACCATCTCTTTGGGTACCTCCATGTGACCGAGGCTGTGTATGCCTACTGCAGAGCTGGTCTTACTTTAAAAAAAAAAAATAAATAAAATAAAATTTAAAAGCCATTTAGCTCTGTTACAGACTGTACAAAAATCATACATGTCGTTTCACCGGGAAAATATGACGCTAATGAAGCCTGCAAGCACATCTCCAGGACCCAGCAGCAGTCTCATCTTGTAGAGACAAAGGAGTAAAAGAAGTCTGACCTCTAGTGAACCCAAGTGCTTAAACTACTTCTGCCAGAGGCAGTTACCTGTGCCCTCTGGAAAACTTTGTTCGTCGCTCTAATAGCTTCAATATTTTTGTTACAACATCACCCAGAGTGAAGCTGAGGACAAAAAAGGATACATGCTATAATCCTAATTACTATAGACTTTTGAAGTGGTTGGAGATTAACATTACAGAAGCTTTCTGAATAAGGAAAAAGCTGTGATTTCTGACTACTACGTTGTATGTCTGAATCTACTCCGCCTTCTTTTCATTTTTATTTAATAAAATAATTTCACTACCTATACTTAAAATATGTCAAATAGTTTATCCAATTCTACTGCGAGATTTCCCAGGTATTCCATGGTGTGCTCCTATCATGAATTTCTTGACTAGAAGTACATATCTGGAGAAAACTGCAGTTTCTCCTCAATACCCAGACATTAAAGTATAATAATCTTTTGCCTTTCAAATTCACTTATAACAGAAACATTACAAGAAAACACCGACAATCAAAAGAGACACATGCAATAAATTGCAGCACCCCTAAGGATTCCCACAAGGAGCATTTCAACAAAGGAATTGGATGCCTGACTTGAGGCACTTGCCTACAAAGCTCCCGCAGGCGACTATTGCTTACAAATTCACAGTTCCAGTCCTGGAAAGAGTAATTGCACACTAGTTCCTTAAGGAAAGCAGCCTAAAATAGTCTCAGCAACCAGGCAGCGGAGCAGAAAGCTATGGAAAGTTCAGTTCTCTGATGGCTGTACAAACTACAGCAGCTTTTAAATTCGGATACCATCAGTGATATTTATTTTGGACTATCCAGTAGGGGTATGCATTCAAAGATGTCACCGCTTTATACCTCACAGTCACAGAACAACTGAGGCTGGAAGGGACCTCTGAAGGTCCTCTTGTCTAATCCCCTGCTCAAAAGCAGGGCCACCCAAAGCCCCTGGCCCACGACCATGACCAGACAGCTTTTGAATATCTCCAAGGATGGAGATTCTACCACCTCCCTGAAAAAACTGTAAGTGGTCTTATACACAGAGTTACCTGAGAAGAATTATTTCAGTAAAATTCTTTATGCATTTGGTTTTATGTGAGCCATTAATTACAATCCACTTGAAGTACAGCATCCATGAAGCACACGAGCACAAGATGTTGAACTTTGCTACCTCCTAATCATGCTAAAACAAATCCATTATTGACAAGAAGCACCACTCCGAGCAGAGCATGCAAAGCAAACCAGATTAGTGCTTTCTTTGGCATCGCGTAGAGCTAACGCTGTTACAGGAAAATATCTATGGGCAAGATAAGGAGGCAGGCTTAACTAGAATACAGGTACTAGAAGCACTTCAATATGTGAATTCTTGACTTATTTACCACCCTACATATAATCCTAGCTTATCATTCATTGGATTTGGCTAAACCACTAGGATATATGACACATACATACTCTTTAATCCACATGATGATGCTTCAAGTTGAGCTAGGACAGATAAAATTACATAGCACTGTCCTACACCAATTTCTGGCATCAGGTGATATCTTGACTCAGCACATTAGTTGGAACTAGCAATCATCCTACATGAGAAGTATCATGCAAAAGGATTCAAGAATAGGTCTTTTTAATGTGTAACCTTAACTTGGTGCTGGTGCTTCTGGTTTCCAGTCAGGGCCATACAACTTTTAATTCTTACGTTTTTCTCTTTAAAAGGTACCTAGCAGAGAATACAAGTGCTGCTGCTGGCATCTAGGGCTCCAGAGAGCCATTCAAGCAAGAGCAGAAGGAAATCAAAAAGGAGTATTTCTATAATCTCAAAAAGGCAAAGGCAATAACAGAGTAAGGAAGACCATACAAAAGGCACACAAGTTACCAACAGAATAAGTATTTCCATAACCGTAATACTGTCAGCAATTCTTTTAACCTTTACATTAAAATACCTGATACTGTCAAAACGGAGAGATCGTATGGGTAACTTTGAGACTAGGAAAGATCTCCCCTGAACAAAGGGCACTACAATATGTTTGAACAGAGATAATGGCTTCTTGATTAGGGAATAAGGGTAATTTTCAAGCTCAGCATAAATGAAAAAAGTAATCACGGGGCAGCTTTAATGTAAAAGCCTGGTTTTTTTTTTCCTCCCAGTTTGATTTCTCAAACACACAAATGCTTATGTTCCTCATTAGTTAACTCAAATTCCAGCAAATATGGTATTCAATGGGGGGGGGGGGGGGGGGAGAAAATAAACGAATAAATGAACAAAAACCCAACACCAATCACTTTTTAGTATTTATACTTGTACTTCTTGGCAGCCAGCAATTCTGGGTTACCAGAACACATAAGTTACACCTTTTAGCACACCTTTTACCAAAAGAAGTCAATATGCAGTCATCATATAAAAGAATAAACAAGGAAAAAGAAAAATTGAATTTACATGTTTTCAGGGACTTCCTCGCAGAAAACCATGCTGTTACATTAAAAGGGCTTGTCTTCATGCAATCCTAGCCCTAGTACCTAAAAAAAAAAATACTTAAAAATGAAGCAGTTTGGAACCCCAAACCTGCACAACAGAAGTGTTGTAATACCTGTGATAAGCATTAAAGCCCATCTTAATACCAGACAGCTACTGAATCTTATCTCGGGGGCACTCATACCCTTTTACCAGAAGGTCAATACTGGCTGATCCCCCTCCACAATAACCCGTGCAATCAGTGAGTTATTAAATTGGGATAGTTTGGGGGTTTTTCCCCCCCCCTTTTGATAAGTGCTTTACCTCACAGTTAAGACCACACGAGTTACTCGAAGCCGTTCCCCGCAGCCGTCTGCGCCCGGGTGAAGGAGCCGTCCCGGAGCCGTCGGGGCGACTGGATGGGGCACCACGGAGTATTTCGTTTGGTTTTAAGAGCGTAAAGGCCGCGGGGGTCCCCGCCAACGGGAGACAAGGCCGGGGCCGGCAGACCGACCTGCTCGGCCTCCGACACGTAGGGCGAACCGCTGGCAGATAATTAGCCGCGCTAAACCAATTAATTATCGCCCCTCCCCCCGCGCTAATCCCCCCTCGCGCCCCCTCACGCTCGCGGCCGGTGGGGGGGGGGGGAGGAAAAGGAGAGGGAGTGAGGCAGCGCGTGCCCTGGCCCCGCGCGCCCCGCTTCCCGCCAAACAACACCCCCCGCCCCAACCTCGCCCCCGCCTCAGCCCGAGCCCCGACCGCCCGCCCGCGCCACGGAGGAGGGAACGGCCGGGGGAGCGCGGCGCTCCCATTGGCCGCGCAGGGCAGAGGGTTGCGAGCTGATTGGCTGAGCCGCCCGGCCCTGCCTGCGGCGGCTCAAGCGGGTCGAATTCAAATCGGTACCGGGAGCGGCCGCGCGGCGGGGCCGGGAGGCGGCACCAGCACCGCTCCTCGGTAGGTGCCGGCTCTGACGCGTGGCGGGCGGCTGAACGGCAGCGGTTGAAAGAGCAGCGCTCCGGGCCCCGGCGGTGGCGCCAAATGTTTAAACCGGATCCCGGAAGGGCGCCGCCCACCCGCCCGCCGGCGGCCAATCGGCGGGGCCGCGCCCTCAGCGGCCGGTGAGGGGCAGGGGCGGGGCCGGAGCCGTTGGGGCGGCGGGCGCGGGCCGGGCTCAGAGGCGGGAGCCCGACGAAAAGGTCCCCCGGCGGCGAGAACCAAGGTGGGCGTCGGTGTCCCCCTCACGGGGATCATCCCCCTCCCTCGGCCCCGCCGCCGTTTTCCCCGGCTAACGCTTCACCTCCTCCCGCCCCGCTGAACCGGCCGGGATCCGGCGATGCGGAGCGACCGGTGAGCCCTCCCGTCCCCAGGCTGCGCGGCGGGGAGAATGCAGGAGGCGGAGATGGGGACCGGCGACAAGGTAATTCCTCGGGGGGGACACACACACAGATAGCAGCCACCCCCCTCTCATCCCCCGGGGGGTTACCCTCTCCCGCGGGCACCACCGAGGGTCGAGTGGGTGACAGCCCCGGCCGTGGAACCGCTGGGATCTCAACGAAGGCGGGGAGGGAGGTGGGGGGGAGCGCGCGTTTTTCCCTTCCGTTTTAATTTCCATCCTTCACAAAATGATCCGAAAACTTGAACCTCGTAACGCGCGGGACCTTCCTCCCGACCCCATTCCTGCCTTCGGTCTGAGGGGCTTCGCTCCTTCCTCACAACTCTCTGCCACAGATCAACATCGCCCTGAACTGGATTTTTAACTAGAGAGATGGAAAAAAAAAAAGGAGAATTCCCTGGGAAATCCTGCAGGCGCCAAAGAAATGGTTTCAGGGTCCCCAGGTTCCCTTCAGAAATGGTTTTCGGGTCCCTTGGTTCGCTTCAGAAACAGTTTCTAGAGTCCCCAGGTTCCCTTTGGAAAGGATTTTCAGAGTCCTCTGGTTCCCTTTGGAAATGGTTTTCAGGGTCCCCAGGCTCCCTTCAGAAATGTTTTTTGCGTCCCCAGGTTCCCTTCGGAAATAGTTTTCAGGGTCCCCACGTTCCCTTTGGAAATGGTTTTCAGGGTTTCTTGGTTCTCTTTGGAAATGGTTTTCAGGGTCCCCAGTTTCCCTTTGGAAATGGTTTTGAGAGTCCTCTGGCTCTCTTTGGAAACGGTTTTCAGGGTTCCCAGGTTCCCTTTGGAAATGGTTTTCAGGGTTTCTTGGTTCCCTTTAGGAAATGGTTTTCAGGGTCCCCAGGTTCCCTTTGGAAACGGTTTTAGGGTCCCCAAATTCCCCTCGGAAACAGTTTTCAGGGTCCCCACATTCCCTTTGGAAATGGTTTTCAGGGTCCCCAGCTTCCCTTTGGGTTTGAGCTACCCCCAAAAAAACGCAATTCATCTTGATCCCACTTTGACTGTTATCAGCAACTGGACTATAGCCCTGCTGGGCTTTAACATCCCTGACTTTATTTGTTTCTTGTTTTGTTTTTTTTTTCTTGGCATGTAGGAAAATCATTCTTCGGAGCCCCACAGGAACATTTTGAAAACCCCTTTGAAACAAGCGGCTACCTCGCATTCGGTGCTGACGGAGCTCCAGCCCGACTGCCAGCCCCTCGCCACCCCCACGAAACCTAAAGAAATCCTCCCCGTGGATCCATGGACCCCGACTTCCAACCTGAAAATGCTGATTAGCGCCGCCAGTCCGGAGATAAGGAGCAGGGAGCAGAGAAGGGAACTGTCAAACAACCCCAGCGAGGTCCTACAGGCAAAACACTGTTTGCAGGTATGTTGTAAAGGTGTCTTCTGTATTTACTTTTGAGGTTTTTTTAAAGTTAGCCAAAGGCTCTTTATTCACGATAAAAAGTTATACGTTAACACACTACATCGGTTTTAAAGTTTAGATTTTGGACGATTTACCAAACATAAGTAAGGATATTGCCCAGTTACAACGGGAAATGTTTCGCTGGTTTTATTTCGCAGCTGCTGAGGACAAAGGGAGAACACTGCTCCTTTGACACCGCTCACAATAAAGCTGTTAAAAATCTATGTTTGCATGTTTATTGTATAAATAAATAAATGCACATTCTCCTTTTCTTATTTCCACGTAGGAGCACTTATCGGGAGACGAACACGAAAAATCTCAACCAAGTCGCAAAGAGAAAAGTCTGGGATTACTGTGCCATAAATTCTTAGCTCGGTATCCCGATTACCCCAGCACTGCAGAGCATAATTACATTTGCCTTGACGAAGTAGCTGAAGAGCTCAGTAAGTTGATGTGTACGCTATTATATATTTCTTCAGGCAAACGTGCCAATCGCCCACCCTTTGTGTATTTTTGCTCCGTGAAATTTTGAATGCTTACTGAGTACTGGCAAACTTATTCAAACCCAGCTTTAAACTCTGAATTTTTAGAGCAATTTTTTTTTTTTATTCAGTGAACTACATTGAGAAACTCAGAATTATGCTTAATGTTAAACTGCTGATACCACAAATAACCAGTTGCCAGTTGTCTTGGATCTAGAGATGATGGCTAAGATTAGGGATTGGATTTTTGTGGCAGGAACTAGCGTTTCTCAGGCTGAACCCACGGCTTCCTGTCCAGTCATGACACCAAAGCCAGAAACTACTTTCTGCTCTCTATGACAGTTTTAACCTTCTCATTTTATATTGCTATTTTTATATCACACCAATGATCTACTGAGAGTCTGGGTTGCTAACGTTAAGGTGAAGCTTTTTTTTTATCAGAGCTATGAGATTACAGTATTTTACAGATTGTAATGCTGATGATGGTTACAAATCATACTGCTGTAGAATTTTTGGTGTCATTGTACCTTGAGAATATGTTGGAAGACGCAGAAGAGGGATGAATTCTTCCTGCATCAGGAAGAGTGTGACCAGCAGGTGGAGAGAGGTCATCCTGCCCCTCTGCTCTGCCCTGGGGAGGCCCCATCTGGAGCACTGGGTCCAGTTGTGGGCTCCCCAGTTCAAGAAGGACAGGGAACTGCTGGAGAGGGTGCAGCAGAGGACTACAGAGATGATGAGGGGCCTGGAGCATCTCTCTTACAGGAAAAGGCTGAAGGACTTGGGTCTTTTTAGTCTGGAGAAGGCTGAGGGGGGATCTGAGCAATGCCTATAGATATTTCAAGGGAGGGTGTCAAGGGGATGGAGCCGGTCTTTTTTCAGTGGTGCCCAGGGACAGGACAAGAGGAAATGGGCACAAACTTGAACAAAAGAAGTTCCACCTAAACATGAGGAGGAACTTCTTGACTTTGAGGGTGGCAGAGCCCTGGCAGAGGCTGCCCAGGGAGGTGGTGGAGTCTCCTTCTCTGTAGACATTCCAACCCCCCTGGACACGTTCCTGTGCAGCCTGCTCTGGGTGGCCCTGCTTTGGCAGGTGGGTTGGACTAGATGATCTCCAGAGGTCCCTTCCAACCCCATGTGATCTGCAAATTAAACCAAATTGTATATATTATTATACTTTGTACAAAGTAACATCTCCTGTAGAAAATGTCTTGTCAAATCCAACAATTTAACAGACAAAAAGACAGTGTGTTAATAGAATAACAGATATAAACAACTTACCAAACAGTTGTCTACGATGGGTTTCTCAGGATCTTTAATGAGCTGATCTAAAATTGATGCAATGAAAAAATGCTTTGGGTTTTTTTAAAGCTCTATTGAAACCCGTCACACGGCTCTGCGGGCAACAGTAAGTTTTATTTCTCAAGGCGTGCTGTAAACCAAGTGTAACTGTCAAATAGGAAGCCCTTCCATATCTAAAGCAAGAATTATTTTCTTTTCCTTGTTGGTGAGATCTATGAGGGCTAACTTGCAGAAACCTTCATAACGAGGAATTGGCCAAAGTGGCTTAGAAAGAGGGGAAAGTATAGGGAACTGATGCCTTCTCTGTGCAAACCACGGTTCAGGTAAATGTAAGGTGAAACATATTTTACATAGTAGAGATCTCACCTTCATCTCTTTTTGTTGTTGGGTTGTTTGTTTTTTTTTTCAGACGTTGAACGTAGGCGTATATATGATATTGTGAATGTGCTGGAGAGCCTACACATGGTGAGCCGCCTTGCCAAAAACAGATACGCTTGGCACGGGCGACACAATCTCTCCGAAACCTTGCAGGCTTTGAAAAAAGTTGGAGAAGAAAACAAATACACCCAACAAATTCAGATGATCAAGAAAAGAGAGCACGAGCACGAATTTGATTTTGATGGTGAAAAAAAAGATGAAACGCCAAGATCTTTTGGCTCAAGTGAGCATTCAGAAATGTCTTTTGTGGAGCTCCCAGGAATGGAATTTCGTGCTGGTAAGAATTTATTATAATGCCAAGAATAATACATGCTTGTAATGATAAATATCTATGAGCTTGGGAAAAAAAAAACAAAACATTTATTTGACTTCTATATATTTTTCTGAAACGCTACTGCCTGAGAAGCACCACAACTCTCACAGTGGTGAGAAAAAGTGCTCTGTGCTCTTCCAGTTCTCCTTCATTCAATTCTTGCGCTTATATTTTGGTTTTACAGTGCAAGGACAAGAGGGCATCAGGTGAAACTATCAGACATACCCACCATACGAGCCAATTTGCAGGATTTGTTACCATTTAATGTTAGAGAAGATGCAAGTATGAATTACTCAATTTATTTTTTTAATTTCGGTTTCATTCATGGAAGAAATGTTAATTAAAAATTGTTACACACCTTGTTAAGCATCTTTAAGAGTACAAGCTGTCAGACGATAGGAGATGTATACAAAGGAGAACATCACACTTTCTTCTTTGTAGTTAGACTTGGTATCCACCTAATTACTAAATTCCTGCCGTGTAGAAACATGATTCTGGAGTCCATGTCGCTCCTGCCTTGTTGCTGTGTTGTTTGTTCTTATAATAATTGTGAGTGAACAAATTTCTTCAGTGTTTTAAAAACGGTTGTAGCTGGCATGTTGCTTGATACTTTAATCCTTTTCTCCCGTCTGCTGCAGCATCAGTAAACAGCAGGAAAGACAAGTCTTTACGAGTGATGAGTCAGAAATTTGTGATGCTCTTTCTTGTGTCGACTCCTCAAATAGTAAGCCTTGAAGTTGCTGCTAAAATCTTGATTGGAGAAGACCAGTTGGAAGACTTAGATAAAAGCAAGTTTAAAAGTAAGTAAAATGTTGCTGTTGCTGTCTACTTTTTGATCTTACTCTAAATAGAAATATCTAGTGTAAGCTTAGATAGTGTAAAATACCGTCGTGTTTTTCCTGCCATAAATACATTTGAGCCTCCAAAAACTCTCACTAAACGCCTTGCGTAGTTTAATAGGGAACTGCTTGTGCACAGTCATTGATAGATAATCATAGAATCGTTTGAGTTGGAAGGGACCTTAAAGATCGAGTTCCAACCCCAGTGACTACGTAAAAGTCCATTTAATCCTCTCTCCTGAATGTCACAAGGCTGCTTACTGGTAAGAATTTCTCTTTCCTCAAGCAGTCTGTCAAAGGTTTCAGCATCATTTCATCAAAGATGCCCTAGAAACATGCAAATCTGTGTTCTGGTTGTATAACTTACTTGTTGGAAATCTGAAGAAATTCTGTAAAAGTCCCGTTAATAACTTACATGTGAGAGGAAGCGAAACCTAGTGCTGTAACTGCCAATTATTTCTTCATTCTTTTACCCTGCTCTCAGTTCCTCCTCTTCCTCTCCATTCAAACAACAAGGTACTTCTAGGTCTAGGCATTTATGTCTAGAATGATCAAAAATGCGCCTGCTTTCAGGGATTGAGAATTAATTGGGGGTTTCATTGAAAATCACACCCTTCTTTGAGTCTCAGACAGATTCCATCGCTTTTTTCTTGTGGAACTGGGTCTATGCAATAAGAAAACCGATCCTCAGTGCTTTTGGTTTGTAATTTCCTTTCCCCCACATCATGGCCATGTAGAGAGGGTGGGTGGGTACGTGGTCAGTAGGAGGAGTTTGTTTGCTTTGAAAATGCATTTTTGAAAATGCTTTTTTCTATATTTAGCATCATATACTTGACAGTATTTTCTTTTCTAGCACTGTATAATTCCATTTTACATATAAACTTTATATTGTGATACATTATCTCACAGTATAAACACCTATTCCACAAAATTGTTCTTATTAAAAAAAAAATATTTTCCTTCTATCTGCTAAAAGGGTGTTATAAAACATTTTTAACCTGATATATGTTAGCTTGTTAATCAGAATTGCTATACTTTATGTTTGCTTGTTTTATTTCAGCCAAAATTAGGAGACTTTATGACATAGCAAATGTTCTCAGTAGCCTTGAGCTTATCAAGAAAGTTCATGTAACAGAGGAGAGAGGCAGAAAACCAGCATTCAAATGGACAGGACCTGAGGTCTTGCCAAATATTCAGGGTAGGTATATTTGTCATTTCCTTTTGTTCCGCTGATGAGTTTGATTATTTCTTTGTTTTCTCTGTTAGAATTTTTTTGGACCAAAACACAGAGGAAACTAAAAAGAAAGCCTTTACTTGGCACATTGTTGTCCTTGCCAGCGCAGCACACCAGTGTGTGTTTCTACACGGTCGATGTATTCATCCTGAAACTCTTGTATTTCCATTTTTGCTGCTGCTAGTACTTCAATAATTGTAATTATAATATAACTGCTTTTAATTACTGACTCTACATATGATACATATTTACTCTCTGGGTTTTTGTCCTGCTTTTTAGGTACAAAACTTGGAACAACTTCTGTGACCCGTTCCCCACCTATTTCAGAATTCACCCCTTCCAAAGAGCAGTGTTCAAAAAACCTTTTTCCTTTAAAAGGAAAGCAAAATTTCACTCGGCATCCGTCTCTAATAAAGTTAGTTAAAAGTATAGAAAACGACAGAAGAAAAATCCAGTCTGCTCCGACCAGTCCAGTTAAAATAAGTCCAAGTACGTCTCTTTTTCTAAGTTGTTTTTTTTTTTAACTCTGATGCAGTCCTGCATTAAATACTTGGGCTTGCCATCTTCTCACAGGGGATGCGGATACGTGGGTATGCCTGCTTACAAAAAACAGCTGTCAAAAATACCCAAGACGGGGAAAATACACGTTATCTATAGATCTGAGGTCTTACAGGACTGATAGTCAAAACAAAGCCGAAGGGATCATGTTCTGTGCATAAGCTCAGTAATTAGTATAAGCTCTTTCCAGCAGTTGCCGCAAAGTAAATATATTAATTGAGATCCACACCAAATTCAGCATAGCATAAGGGGCTCCAGCCTCCTCTCTCACACCAAATACACAAGGATTACTAGTTTGGGTTAAAAAAGAATATTAAATCCCTTTTGATATATCACCACCTTGACTCTGCCTGATGTCTTATTGGCTACAAAGCTGTTTTTGTAGCATAGCTGATTCTCTGGATCTTGTATCTTTCTCCATGAACTGCTCTGACCCTGGTTTGTTGTGGAAACTGTGCTTTAGATCTTACTACCTAAGCAGTTCTGATTTCCAGAAAATTGCCTCTTGATGTTCATGTTCTCATCAGGTGTCCTCTTCGGAGGGGAAAAAAAAAATGGAGCTGAGGCTTTAAAAATTTGGTTGACATAACCCACCAATTGATCAAATCCAGTCTGAGCTGCTGTTTGAGGGGAACTCGGAGTCTTAGTGTCTTCTCCTTAGATGTGTATGTCACATTAAATATGCAGTTTCCTCGAGCCAAAATTTAATTTTTACATTTGATGTACTAACAGTTTTGTTTTGTTTTCCCCCTCCAACCAGGTACTGATCAAAATCTATCAGCTTTCTCAAGTGAAATGGCTCAGGTTCCAGCAATTGCTAAACATCAGCTGGAAGAACAGTCTAAGTAAGTTTGCACAATTATTAAGGAGAGAAGTTTTATTTCGTCACTGGCTGTTGAGTTAAAAGCTGGGCTCAGTTTAAGCTGGGCAGCAGCCTGTGAAAAAGGGTAACCCCTGATACAGACTATTTATTTTTTTCACTTATTTTCCATTTAGTGGATTGAGAAGTGTAAATTCATGTTAAGTCTTTGTATTGCAAAAAAAATACAAATGTCAGGGCATTCGTTTCTGCACAAAGGGATTAATTTTTTTTGGCGTGTGTTTATTTATTGTGTTGTTTTGTGGTTTGTTTTTTTTTTAAAGAAAAGCAAAAGAGATGCAAATGAAATTGTCGAGGTCTGCTCTGGAGTGTAACTTGTCCTCGCCTGAGGTGGTCCTCAAGCCCAAACCTCCTTGCCCTGCGGCAGGCTCTCAGCAGCCAGCTCTCCCGCAGCCACCGGCTCTCTGTCCTCCAAGCCACGGCTCAGTCTCACCAGTTGTCCTACCTCAGACTCATTCTGGTGTTTCCTATGCCATTTATCTGCATCCTTCCCAAGCCCACACTGTGACAACGTACAGCCCCAGTTTCATGTTGCAGCCTCTACCACGTGCTAATGTAACTGGAATTAAGAGCATTAGTTCAGAAGTAGTAAATAAAATAACCACTGAGAAAGGGGACAATCAGATAGCTACAGATGAGCCAACAAAGTCCCTGAGAGCTAAAGAAAGACCAACTATAAAGTCAGAAACTTCATCACAGCGGTGCCTTAAAAGATCACAAGCATTACAAGAGAATAATTTACCTAAAAGGTATAGAAGTGAAAAGGAAAACCTTGATACTTCGCTGGTAAGTTCAGTTATTTTTTAAAATGCCATTTTATAGCTTAATGATGTTGCCGCCTACTCGTTTTCAAAGTGATTTCGGAGCCTACCAGTGTGTGTAGGCGTTTTAAATAACATCATGCTTGAAAGGATGACATTCACTTGTGCTTGCTGACGTTTGGAGGGATCAATATAACATCTCTCGTTGAAAGGCCAACCTAGGATCAGACTGGATTTTTCTCCTTGTTCCCCTCTCTTCCCCCCCCTCCCCCAAATATTTGTTTCCAAGAGGAAGCATCAAAGTGTACAGATGTTAGTCAAAATAAACAACTCCCAAAATAATTATGTCAAGACTTCCCCATTTACACTCCGTTTCTAGAGTAGTTCAGGTTGCTCATCTTGGTGGCTTTCATCCTTGGTTTTAGAGGTGTTAGGGAAAGCGGACACGTAAATGTCACCGGACAGGGAATGTCCCAAAATCCTGATACCTTCTAAATACTTCTATCCACTGCTAATGTTGGATTGCTGTAGGCATAATAACGCAGCACATGAAAGGAATAAGAGTTTTGGATACACTTGATGTGCATGGAGAAACTGGGTCTGAATTTCTTCCCACTCCTCGGTTCCTAAATGTTTTAGCGTCTCTGTAGATTATTAGGCTGCTTTAAATTGTTGTTGTCAAAACAGTTGTGAAATGTTATCAGCAACATTGTGACACGTGGTGGCAAACATCCACCAGCTGTGAAGGAGGAAGAGAGGATAACATGGATCTGGTTGTCTTATTGTCTAGAAATTTTGATAGCACAAATTTGGAAAATCAGGAGAAAGGAGAAAACTTGCTTTCCTAATTTTTAAAATGTATAAATATCATTGTAGACCTGTAATTGGGAATGTTAAGTCTTATGTCTGCCTTTGTCTTTCTATGTCCTTTTTTTTTTTAAAAGGGAGAATCCATTAAAAATGAAAGACCACCTTCCAATAGCTCACAAACAAATCACGAAACGGACCATTTCCAGGAAGAGAGACAGAACAAACCCAAAACGTTAGATCAAAATGTGGCAAGTTGCTATGACCAGTATAAAAGAGAAGATACTCCAGAAGAAGAGGGCAAAATCAAACCCAACCAAGACATACCTGTAGCATTTGCCATTCCTGCTCACGAGGTAAGCTCTGTCAGATGCCACTTGCAGTCGTCGCAAAGGGAACAAAACTGTACCAAAACTCTCTTGATCACTAAAATTTGGTATTTTGCAGTTAAAACTTCTTACTGGAGAGATCTGAATAAAGAACAGACTGTTGCCTAAAATAGAACTTGTAAATGCAAAAGGATTGTCTTCTGATATTTGTCTTATGAAAAATATGACCCAAGAATGAGGTGAATTGATGGTTACGGGGTCCAGATGTTTCTCTGGAAAAAAATATCCAAAGTATTCAGTATCAGGATTTCTATTTTGCCTAGTGTAATCGGACTGCGTTAATCCCAGATGGATCTCCAGTTCTTCACTGAGGATATCAGCTGGAAATGGAGCAAGCTGACCTGCACACTCTTACTTTAGACACAACTGACTCAAGGATACACTTTTTAATTTCAGACAGAAGGTAGTACAGGCACGGAATACAGGATCCTGGGGATATGAGGGATTAAGAATAAGCACAAGGCAAGGGGAATGCAACTTTGGGAAAAACATTTTTTATGAGTTTGGGATAAAGGTGTATTGTCTTTTCTTTTTCAGACTTTTTTTCCATCTGGATATCTTATTCCTCTTGCTCAGTGCACACATGGCAACAAGGCAGGCTTTTCTGATGAAGAGAAAGCTGGGATATGTTCATTACAGCACACTACCTACAGCTCACCCATTGCTGGTTAGTATTAAATCATAGAATGGCTTAGGTTGGAAGGGACCTTCAAGATCATCCAGTTCCAACCCCCCTGCCCTGGGCAGGGACACTTCCCACCAGACCAGGTTGCTCAAAGCCCCATCCAGCCTGGCCTTGAACCCCTCCAGGGATGGG
>JAOTQQ010000041.1:62857835-62868742 GCA_026546715.1 Gallinago undulata
CCCTGCCATGGGCAGGGACACCTCCCACCAGACCAGGTTGCTCAAAGCCCCATCCAGCCTGGCCTTGAACCCCTCCATGGGGTGGGGTGATGGGTGAGGCAGCCACAGCTTCTCTGGGCAACCTGTTCCAGTACCTCACCACCCTCACAGCAAAGAATTTCTTTCTGGCATCTAATCTAAATCTCCCCTCTTCCACTTTAAAACCATTACCACTTGTCCTTTTGCTACAGTCCCTCATCAAAAGTCCTTCCCCATCTTTCCTTTAGGCCCCCTTTAGGCACTGGAAGGGGCTATAAGGTTTCGTAGTACCTAAAGGAGACCTACAGGAGAGATGGGGATGCACTCTTGGTTGGCAAGCAGAGTGATAGGAGAAGGGGTAATGGGTAAACAGCACCAAAATGAGGACTGTAGCTACTATTCCTTTTTTCCCCATTCATTATTGCCCAGGTTCCATGCATAAGCAGCAAGGGGATCCACTGGACAGGTCACAGTACTCTGTCTCTGAGCTCTGACCGGATTTCAGATGAGCAGAGAACTAAGCAAAGAGTAATCTGGCTTCCACGGCCACTCGAGGGGAATGATGACATGTGAGAGCGGCCCCAGCGACGCAGATACTCGCTTACTGAGATCCCCAAATAAGCAGCCATTAGCGCTCACCAGGCTTTTTGGGCCTTCCAAGTTGAGGACAGGGTTAAAGTAGCGCCGTAGGGGACATAACTCGTTACTCCGTTACGAATGGCAGGCGTTCCCACAGCACCTCCTGTCCTAAGAAGGTTCTTCCAAAATACTCTTGCCGTCCTGGAGGAAGTATAACAGAGCTTAGACTACCAGTGCAGATGCACAGAAGAATCAATGCTGCTGCAACCTCTTTTATTTATTATTTTTAAATTTTTTTTTTTAATATTTGGGAGTGTAGGACGACAACCTCAAATCCATCTTAAGCTTCGCAGATCCAGACAAATTGCCTCAACGAGCCCATGATTTTCCTTGGGCTAGAGCATTACTTCAGAGTGGCAGAAGAAAAGCACGTTGCATGCACACACAACCACTTTAGCATCAACCCAGCAAAGTTTTATAATCACTACAGGCTCACACCCTCCTTTTCCTGTATTTTTCCATAAAAAAAAAACCCCCCCCCCCCCCCCAACAAATTGTAATTATTCTGAGCCACATAAATTCAAATTTGAAAATGCAAATGTTTATACATACCTTTCTCTTCCCGTTTTCAGTGGCTTGCAGGAAAGCTCTGGACAGTACCACAGTGGCAGCTCATGAATCTGAAATCTACTGCAAAACCTGTTATGGGAGAAAATATGGCCCCAAAGGTGTTGGCTTTGGACAAGGGGCAGGATGTCTCAGCACTGACACCGGTGACCACCTGGGCTTGAATCTGCAACAGTGAGTTAAATCGCGCTGACAGCAACTTTTTTTTTTTTTTTATGGCACTACCTGTCACTTCGTGGGGTATTTTAGATATTTTATTCTGTTTCCATAACAACATCCAGCCTAAGTAGCACAGCAGACTTTCCTACAACCTTTCCTTCAGTGGACACAGTAATTTACCAGCTTTTTAATGACGTTCAGTCTCCTTAAGCATTCTTTAGAAATTATCTCCTCCTTCAATGGGCAATTCTTCTGCAGAAACAGCATTTATGTGCCACCACAGCTATAAATATTCACTGCAATTGTAATTTGCCATTAGTAGCAGAGTGGTGAAGTCACATTCACCACAGAACACAAGAACATTTATTTTTTTTCCCTGTCAGAGGCTAAACTACAGTTAGGTTTTACTGTTAAGAGAAATAATCACAATACCACATACTGTTAACTCCTCTCAATGGAGGAAAATAACATTTCTAAATCCTCCCTGTGGCTCGAATAACACTTGCAAACACACCGAGAATATGTTTGAACAAAGGAATTCTAATGGGATACCATCCCCCAAAAGCCTCAGCTGCACATAATTATCTCTGACAGCACATTTTTGTAGTATTTTTCTGCAATTCTCAAAGCTGCGCATTTCCAAATCAATGATGCTTCTGGTATTACTATAAGGAAGCCAATTAACCAATATGCTGTGCAGGAAATAAAAGCTTAAATAATGTATTTAACTGTAGCTCCTTGTAAGATATGAATCCATTACAGGCAGAGGTCTGCATCGGAAACCCTCACGTCCTGGAGATTTAATGACCTGTTGCAGTCCAACAATCCGATAATTCAAAAGTCATTCTGTGAAAAGCTTTAAGCTAGCAAAAAAAAAAAGACACAAAGCACAAAGTCCAGAAATACAAAGCAAAGCTACTTTTCTGATATGCTTTTGATCCAAGGCCAGCTAAGAACACCAGTTCCCTGCCCTAATGCTACAGTCCCTAACGAAACCACTGCATGCAAAACCTGACCTTTATTTTCCAGCCACTGAATACCAGCGGATAGCCAGTTACAAAGAACAGAGAAGTCTTTTGCTTGCATTTTCCTCCAACTCTTGCTTCTCAAGAAAACAAAATTCTTTTTTACTTTCACTTTTCATTAATCCATCTGCACAGGGCTGCTGTCAGCTCCATGTACTCAGCCCAGAACAGGTAACATCAGTCATTACAGTATCAGCTGTTCAATCACACAACGCAGAATTCAATAGAATACTGTCATTTTCTCTCCTTTCCCCTTCATTTGCATATCTAAGAGCATTAATGAATTATTTTTTTCCGTCCCTTGCCAAAAAGATCATGAAATTGTATTTCGAGAACGAAGACAACCTTTTGAGCAGTAATTTTTAACACTGAAAACTTTTGCTTTAGGGGCTCACCAAAGTCTGCTCGCCCTTCTACACCAACTAATCCTTCAAAGTTTGCCAAAATGATGGTAGATGTGGATAAATGTCCCCGTTGTGGCAAATCAGTGTATGCTGCGGAGAAGATCATGGGAGGAGGAAAAGTAAGTAGTTACTACAGTGCTAGAAACTGAATGCTCTCTTATAATGGTGATAAAGGACAGCAAATAAGTCCTTGACCTTTCAAATTTTTACTCATAGTCTCGATGGGGAAAACATGAGGATGAATTAACGAACTGCTTAGAGTGTCCGGTGTACTTTTTGGGTATAAAACCATGTGCTTTTCATAAGCTGCCTTCAACTTTTTGCATCCTGTTGACCTCTGGGGATATTTAGAATTTAAACATTTATTTGTAGAGGCAATTGCAGATATACTAAGAGATCCTGGGACTAGACAAACAGAATTCTCACAGGCTAGCTAGCTCTCTGCTCTAGGAACTCTCACTAGAATGTCACTTCCGCACACCAAAGGGGCCAAGACAAGAGTAATATCTATAGCTCTGTGCTTTTTAGTGGACCTCTACTAATAACAGAGTCACTAGGTAAGATATTGATATGGGATAATAAAGTAATTGGAAAAAAAAAAACACCTAGAATGACTGAAAATAGAAGCCATAAGACCAATTTTAACCTTTTTACACCATAAAAAGCAATAGTTCTATGTTTCTTCTATCTGCTGTCTGTGCACTTTGTGTAACATACGATGAATTGCCTTCATTCCCTCAGCCTTGGCATAAGACGTGCTTCCGCTGTGCTATTTGTGGAAAGAGTTTAGAATCTACGAATGTTACAGACAAAGATGGAGAGCTCTACTGTAAAGGTAAGAACTGAAATGAGCTGCACTGGGTTACTGAGTCAATCTAAAGTCACTCCTTTTTACACCTCACGTTGCCATCATGATTTACCTTGTTGCGTGCTTAACAACTTCAGGACATTTCATTTTATCTCTTTTAAGAACTTTCTGAAACCAAAGCAGAGACTTACGGTAACGCTGCAGTTGCATCTTCTACTATTAATGTTTACATTTTAAAGTTGTCATTTTTCTACAAATATGGCATCCTCTCAGATCTATCCCTGGGTGAACAGCGGCCGTATCTGCTGGGCAGCCTCTTGCAGCTGCATAATCTCTTTCACTCACAGAAACCAAACCAACCAAACCCCAAGTCACAAAGACACAGATTTTCAATGGTCATCTCCTTAAGGTCATGGTCCTAAAGGGACTTCTTCCCTGTAAGAGTTAAAAGATACTTCCACTGTATTGGTAGTACAGATAACACATTTATGCTAAATTACGTGTCCAGATGTTCTCAGATGAAGAATATTCAAAGACTTCACTTGTCTTTTAGAAATAGCTTAAAGAGGAAACATGCAAAGTTTTTATATCCTAGGCTGAACTTTACAGAGATTCCTAAAGAATAATACTTAAGTTCTGTGACTTTGGGTGCAGTCTGACAACTAAAAGTGATGGCATTAGCATATTTGGAGAAATATGCTGACCATTTACTACTTCCTTAGCCGAGCTGTGATAACTAACCATGCCCATACTGATCAATACAGAGTTAGAGAGGAATGGTTTAAACGTCCATCAATAGTTTCTGGATTATGCTCTGGTTCTTTTAACCTCCTTTGAAAATTTCTGACTTACTACTCAAGTCTGTATTACCCATACAGACTGAGTTTTACTAGTATTTTCAGACAGGAAAGTAGCTTTAATGAAAATATTACTTAGATCTTAAATCATGCAGTTCCTTTTTTTTTTTTTTTGAGATCGGATGTGACCCATTTAATTTAAATACATGATTCCAGTTTCGCTATTAGAACCTGTAGACACTTCTGGGAAAGACATTATTTCAGATATTCTTCCTTTTATTAACTTAAATTTGGAAGTAATATTAAAAGTAAGAAGTCATTTATGTCTATATGAAAACATTCATTGCCCAGAGACGTTGTGGATGCCCCATCCCTGGAGGGGTTCAAGGCCAGGCTGGATGGGGCTTTGATCACCCTGGTCTGGTGGGAGGTGTCTCTGCCCAGGGCAGGGGGGTTGGGACTTGATGATCTTCAAGGTCCCTTCCAACCCAAACCTCTCTATGATTCTATGATTCAGAATACCATTTACCTCCCTCCTTCTTTTGCAGTTTGCTATGCAAAGAACTTCGGTCCCAAAGGAATTGGGTTTGGTGGCCTCACTCAAGCGGAAAAGAAAGAGTGTGAATGAGAAGAAACGAATGCAACAGACTCAAACTGCTGTTGATGCCACCAAGTGATAGTTGTCAAATAAAACATTAAGCATCACATATTGCTAAGAACCTAGCGCATTTGTCTAATATTTTCCACTTGCAGGAAAAGCTTGCGACCTTTATATCTTAAGAAATTCTTAGAATAGCTTAAAAAGGTACAGTGATAAAACAAGATTCGTGTTTGTTTTACAGTAAATAAAGAAAAAAACACACCCTCATGGAACATTATTCATGGAACTAGTATTTACAACACTTGAGTTTGGAATTCTAAAGACTCAGCATACTGCCCCATTAAGACAGAGATACCTTATGGAGCGCAAGGGTCAGAGTGTTCCAACTTAGGCCATGTTTTCCTTCATTCAGAATGAAATCCTGTCTGTATGTCTACCTGTCTCCTGATGGAGCACTGAATGTTTTGACCTTTCTGTTATGGCAAAGTAGACGTCACTTACTTTGAAACAATTAAAAAGTATTTGAAATTCTTTCTTTCAAAGGAGATGCTTCTGAAAAAAAAAATTTCGTAGAATAGTGTTGTAAGTTTTGTTATCGTATGTTTTCAAGCTACAATAAAGTACTGATATTGCTTCACATTATTTTTAGCTGAATTTGCTTGTGTTTTTGCATTCTACAATGTCGCAGATAAAGACATTTCACCGAGATGAATGAAATCCCTCCTTTCTTAACTACAAGAATTGCATTTCATTACACTACTTTTATGTTGTCAGTTCTAGATGGTATTTAATTTTCTGATCTCGATCCGTTTCCCTACTGGTTTTCATTATTACCTACTTTGACCTTACATTTAAAACCATACTGCCCAGCTGGCCGCTCCAGACTGACGCTCCAGCCTTTTCTTGGGAAAGTGGCTGACATCTGGCTATTAAAGATCTATAACTTCCCTCTTTTTATATACATTTCTATTTTCCATCATCGACTTACCTATTCTCATGCACCATCAAGGCATACATATGTGCAAAACACAAAGCAGAGTCAGGCTTTTTCTTAAGGTTTTGTACCTACCTGTTCTTAAATACCTCACTGGTCACTTAGATCCCTTAATCCCTTGAATAGATCCCTTGAATCTATTTCAATTTGTAAAAATACACTTAGAAGCAGGAAAGCTCTATTTTATTTACATATAAACCCTCCAAATACAAAGGCTTAATAGAGATTTTCACAACATAAGCAATAAAACTACAGGGTAATTGTAATATAAATTTTTTAAATATGAACATTCCCCTTAATTTTCACATGTATTTTTCTTGTATTGTCCTCAAAATAAAGCAAAGAGGACCAATATGGTTGGAAATTCTGCCCTAAAAACTTACCTTTAAAAATATATTGTTAGTGTCATTTCATCACAAAAAATTTCAAATAGTTTCAGCTCAAACAATATATACAGACACATAGTGATTGCTCCATATACAAACCTGCTGTAGCTTATGCAAGGTTGGTTTAATATTAGAAACAATCATAAAAATAAAAGCAACCTCAGAAGTACTTGTAAAAATTAACAAAATATCCAGTTTTATTTAGCTTTCAGCTCAACGGTTTTAGAAATTAAGCAAAACTTCATACAAAATGAACATTTTTCTCCTTTGCCAGATGAAAAAGGTTGTATTGCTTGGTCCAGTCAACTACATTGGGTTTGAACATACCAAAGCAGCTGCACTGGAAAAAGTCTGCAATATTCTGGAAGCATCCCAGGCTGAAAAGGAGAGACACATCAATTAATAAACCTAGCAAAAGATGACTGAAGACATCAGAAAATACACATTCACCATGAGACAGTACTTGAGATATAAAGCTGTCAATGAAGACAGTTGAGGGAGAAGAGACATAAGAGCAGTTCTTTATCGAGCATTATTCTTTTGCTGTATTTTTTACAACCTGTATTGTGTTTAAGCGTGAGAGCAGATTAGGTTCAACTCCAGCATTTCAAAGCTAGCGCTTTGCAAGATCTCGTCTGCTAACACGAATGAGGAAATAAGGACTTCTAGTGTAACAGGGACACTTTGGTACTGATTTCTCTATTCAGCTAAATATTGCAAGAGAAGTCAGAAAGCGACCAGTTAATACCCTAATTCTCTTTCTGAATCTACAGAACAGACACAGAGATTGATGAACAAATTAAAGGACAAGACCCCCCTCACCCTCAAAATAGCATCGACTGATTAGAGCTATGGACTCATTTTGGGACATCTTCCTATGAACACATCCATGCAGAAAGAACCCCAGTAGCTCTTATGCTGGCTGTTGATTTCCTAGGGTGAAGGAAGTTCTCAGCAAGGAAAATGAGGCCCATTTCCTCCTCTTAGCCCAACTCATCACAGGCACATCCATAAACTACCAGTTTTTCTGCATTTCGGAAGTAGTGAACCAAATCTGTACTGAAAATATAAATGCTTAATACACATTATTCTTTAATACTCACTTGTATGGAGTCCTCCTGAGAGAAACAGGATGCTTTGAAGATCTTCTCTGTATCAGGAGGTTCATTCTCTCATGCGAGGTCAACCCCAAGAAAGCAATCTTACAGAAAGGAATATGGAAGAAATGGGTAAAACATGAACATCGCAAATTAGAATTCTGGTTGTACAAAAAGATCCTACTGAGAAGGGATAGATGGGAAGAGGCTGGCCATATCTAACAAATAAGTAACTACTGCTGTCATTAATGACTGAAAAGCGTGTTTTTAAACATCACTTGGACCAAAACAGAACCCAGCAAGCTGTAACATCGACGCTTTCACTGAGGAGGCAAACTTAATGAGGATGACTGTAATGACTGTCCTTTTATAGATGTCTGTAGAAGAGTAATATCTACAGCAGTTACACTCCTATATCCTCAGATTTTGTCTGAGGATAAAGTGGTAGAAAGAGATCTCCCCAAAAAGACAAAGTAGCCTCCAAAAATGAAGTAGATATCAGAGACTCAACAATAATGTTTTAATTTTCTTGATTCCCCATCTTCTTTCACTGATTTTCACAATGAGATTTACGGGGTTGGTTTTTTTTTTCTGTATTTTTGCTTACTTACTCCTTTTTACCTTTTTTTTTTTTTTTTTTTTTAAAATCAGCAGAACTCTTATAAGCCCTTCTAAATGGCCGCAAGGTTGCTTCGCTGAATGACATGCTGAATATCACAAAGCAGTACATTTACAAATGACTGTGTATCAAACACAGTAGCTAACTACTAAGTTTCCCAGGACGATATCTCAGTTTCTTGGATGCCACAGAAATCTAGCAGCACAGATTTAAAACTGTGCTTTTTTTTTTTTTCTTTAAAACAAGATGTAAAAAAAAAAAAATATCTTTAGCTCAGTATGCTTAACCCATATTCAGATGACACGTATTTCCTAAAAGCTGCTAAACAAGCTGTTTCCTACATGTTTTAAGACAGCGCTTCTCAATCTTGTTTGCATAGCCAAGCTCTCTCTGCCAAAAACATAAACAAGAAATTTTATAGTCCTTATGAGGATAAAATCCAGATCATATGTTTTTATTGTAGCAATGGGATTCAAAACAGGCTAATGATGAACTGCTGAGCTCTGCCATGCAATTTTCAATTCAGGACTAATTGAGCTTTTGTGCCATTTTTGAGGCAGTAATACCAGTCCTATTAGTCAAGTAAGTTTCTTGCCTTTACATATATCTTTTTAAAGGTTTGGAATTTTTGATAAGCTGTAAAGCCAGAACTTGGTGATAGCAATGACTTGCAGACCATCATCCTACTTTTAAGCCAGGAATGCTGAGTGCACAAGTACCCATGAAACTTAAAGGACTGCCTTGAGATTTAAGAAAAAAATGCCAGATGTGACATTAATTAGTCGAGGAAAGCAGGGACAAAGTTTTTATGGGAGCGAATCATGTAGGGAAAGGTTTTAATATGATGACTCTTAAAGAGAGAAGCATAAACTGAAGCAAAATAATACCTGATAAAGCTGAACCGTTAGCCCCAACGAAGCCCATACAGTATGAAAACAGGCTACTGCGAAGATGTAGGAAACCCAGGGAGAACAATATACTATCTGGGTGAAGTATGTCCATGCTCCATCTCGCTGATAACTTGTTGCACAACGGTTTGACCAATCTGAAAAGATGCATAATCAGTTAATTATGTCTTTAATCATTTTGGAAATGAACAGATTATTTGCATGGGATGAATATTACATTGCAATATGCTCTAGAAATACCACATTTAATATATTACGTTCTCACTTAAAAGCACCCACACAGATATGTGCCTGCTAGTTATTCTGGCTGCATAATCTTTATGTTATGTGTTCATAATCCACAGTAGGAACATTCAAGACACTGTCTAGGTACTTTATTTATTTATTTATTTCATTTAAGTTAACTAGTGATACTGAAATAAGTCATCATCTCTTACTGTTAAGACTTCTGAATTTTTTCTTCATGATTATTTGTAATTTTAGGACAAGAACTTGTCTTTCATCTTAAACACCATCATCAACAAAAGATGACATTATGGTGAAGAGACCAAGAAAGCAGTATTTTACCACTATTAAATAGATGTAAATTGGAATATCCAACTTCCATAGATTTAAGAGATACTTAAAGCCTATCGTATGTGTCTTTAACATATAAAAAAATCCAAACAACTAGAAGCAGACCAACATTTTTTTGCCTTTGTGTCAGGAGAACAATAAAGAGGTTCTCCTCCCATGCTTCTTCACGGGCAAGAAATGGAGAAAATAGCATGCTTTTTGCATACACAAGACCACTACTGAAACACAGAAAAGCAACTCATGTTCACATTAGTGTCCTGTGTCCTGACCATAGCCAGTTCACTCAGAGTTGAATATTGCCTCATTTCAATGTAATGCAAAGTAATGTACAATAAAATGATCTTCTATTTTCAATGTAAAAGTTTGGCACTACGTTATTTCATCCTCAGGACCTACATTATAAGGGCTCTCTTCCAAGAAAAGTCTTAATTTTCCAAAGTAACAGGTTGGATTTACTAATGATAGACATGGTTCTCCTCTTTTCAGTTATCACCACATTAAAAACAAAAAGAAACTTTTGCAAGTGTTCAACACAGAGATCTCCAAATAAAAAAAAAATAAAAATAAATCAATAAAGCCTTTGCAATAACGTATTTACAAACTTATTTTCTATTGCACTAAGGGGTATCCAGACTAGGACCTGTACCCTGACCTTCCTGCACATGGCTTCCCTATGTCATCTCCAACAAAAATGC
Source organism: Gallinago undulata (assembly GCA_026546715.1). Taxonomy (NCBI): domain Eukaryota; kingdom Metazoa; phylum Chordata; class Aves; order Charadriiformes; family Scolopacidae; genus Gallinago; species Gallinago undulata. Next base: position 62,868,129 of record JAOTQQ010000041.1, read on the forward strand.
TTTCTGATATTGTATTTTCCAATGGGCATCTCACTAAAGTTCCTTACGTAGTTCTTACTCAACACAATCACAATCAGACTCAGATATGATATATTTTCATTTAAAGACAGAATTACACGATAATATAATTGCTGAAATATGGTATCATTTGCACAGATATAATTGCACTCACTGGAAATTAAAAGCTGAAAAATTAAGACCATACATATGCATTCTTGAAAGCTGAATTAAAATAAATTATTGGATACATACACACAAGAGTTCCATAAAGCAGCCACACACCGGTTATGGTTAGGAAAAACAGGAACAATAGGTAGTAACGATGGTTCCCAATGCCTGTATTGGAGTCAAGAGAAAAAAACAGTTCAACATTTTAAAATTCAGCAGTATTTGCATTTCCCCTTATGTTAATAAGAATAGAAAGAATCAAATCCACTTCTAATTGTTACCTTTGCCACCCTCAAGTGAGTTTGACAAAGCTGATCCCTTTCTCAACTTTCTCCTGTAAGCCACCCCAATTTATACAATGGAGTTAGTTCACAGAATCACAGAATCTTAGTGGTTGGAAGGGACCTTTGAGATCGAGTCCAACCACATTAAAAAACAAACAAACA
>JAOTQQ010000041.1:62870435-62882572 GCA_026546715.1 Gallinago undulata
GGGTTCAAGGCCAGGCTGGATGGGGCTTTGAGCAACCTGGTCTGGTGGGAGGTGTCCCTGCCCAGGGCAGGGAGGTTAGAATTTGATGATCTTTAAGGTCCCTTCCTACTCAAACAATTCTATGATTCTAAGACATTTTTTCTTTACCAGTTTTAAAGCCAATTGCTATTCACACTGAGCCTCCCCTAGTTCTAGTCACTCCATCCCTTTAATCATTTTAGCTGCCCTTTTCTCTGCCATCTGCCTAATTTCCCTCTGGCACCTCTCAGTAACCCCTGTAGTATCATCTGTGTATTCTTATATCAGGTGTGCTTTCTTTCTAAGGAGTTACTTCTGCAACTTTTAAACCATGTGCTATTTTCAAATTTGATAAAACAACCACTCTCACCTATGCACTGTCCAATCCACAGAGAATGCTGATCGTATCTGGCAACGCATGAATCACAAGCAGGGCAATGCAGAGATCTCAAAGGCTTCCTTACCTGGGCGAGGATGAAGTAAAAGAATAGAGTCATAGCAAAAGCATCTATTTTGCTCAAAGTTTAGAGCCTCATCTCATGGGCACCATCATATTTTGTACAATTACTGTGTAGCAGTTACCACATCAGAGAATATAAATAAGAACTCTATCTCTTCATTTTATAAAAAAAAAAAAAAAAGAGATTGAATGAATAATAATAATTATTATTACACTATTTAATTAAGATTAGAGTCCCAGGATCTCAAAGCATCTCTATTGTCACCATAAAAGAAAAAAAGAAATCTAAGCAAAATAGAACAAATTGTGTATGTAACGCTTGCATGACAAACAATGAGCTTTTTATAGCAGTATCGAGTAAAAGCCGGGTTTAGAAAAAGAAAACAAATACCAAAGCCTCACTTACAAGGCACGATGTGCAAAACGTTCTGAAGTCCAAGCAACCTGCTTCCGCAAGAGCTACAATGTTCTGAAAGACAAAGGAGGTTGCACTTGCACTTGGATTGCATTTTCAGGGGATCTACAAAGACTTTTACACCAGGCCTTTTCCTGTTCATAAGCATTTTGACTGCCAAGCACCAACAGGAATAAGTACTTGCTTTTTAAAAGGGCCCGGGAGAAACACAACAGACTAAAGCAACTTCATGCAGGATTGTTCAGAAAAGTATCTCTATGTTGCCACAGTAAATAAACAATGTGATTGAAATAGTCTTAAAAATGAGATGGTATTAAGATACAAGGTACTTCCCATATAGTCTGCCAGAATTCAGAGAGATGAGAAGAGCTGCTATATTTACTATTCCTTTATATGAGTACGAGAGAGACAATGTTCACTAGTCCTGTGGCAACAAATTAAAAGTTCAGTTTATTCTCCCCGACAATCTAAAGAAATACCAACTGATAGGGAGCAAAGAGACCAAAACCAAAATGCTTTCCTTAATCCACAACCTGTGGAGACCAAATCTGAAATTCTCCATTGATTGGCTGGCCATGATTTCTTTTTGCTGTTCTAAAATAGAGCTAGGAAATAGCATGCAATTTACATGATGGTTAAGCACAAAAATCAGACCACTACACATATCCTCCAAGCACCTAACAAAATTTAAACCATTTCCAGCCTTTGATGTATCTTATGAGCATGGAGAATTGTAGGAAAGCGTTGTGAACATCTCCTTCTAACCTTCGACTACTGTAGTGAAAAATCATACAAAATTGATATTTATTATGCAAATTCATATCACAGACAACACCAGTGGTGTAAGTCTGTGTGATATTTGGCCAAAGCTGCCATTTCAATGGGAAAATGAAGGCAAGGAAATTATGGCAGGATGATGAAGATAAGGAACCAAGCAGTAGTAGACAAAATTAGCTGTGATCTATGTTGTTCAATGACAGTTAAATACTTAAAAAATAAATAAGTGTTTCACTGCTCTCAATTTTAACAAAGCTGCACAGAACAACAAACAAATCAACCAAAAGTACCTAAGTGTTGCACCAGGAAGCCCTTCCATTCCTTTCACCTACCTCTTTTCTCTCTTTTTCTGAAGTCTTAATATATCCAGGATCAGTTCTCCAAGTTTTATAGAAATAGTAAAGAAGACCCACCACACTGAACATGACAGCGATTGCAGCAATTGTATTGGCTACATGTAATTTTCAGGTTAAGGAATATATTCCTATATATATTCTCATATCACTGCTATTTGTCAGACAAAACATTCCCAAACTAGTTTATGCTATTTTACAATTTACAATTTACAATTTATGCTATTTTACAAATTTACAATTTACAAATAGCATAAGAGAAACACACAAAAGGAAAAGAATGACTTTCACTTCTCTGGTAGGATCCTTTCTGTCCTTCAGAGGCCACTGTATCACAGAAGCTAAGGATTCTGTCCAGTTTGAACATCGGAGAGAAGACTTTTACAACTGTATAAACCTGCCCAGTCTTCCTCACTAGCAGAGTGGAGACTTTTACCTTTAAATATTTAGCAGACGGAAAATTAATTAGATTCCTTCCCTCCCCTGCCCCCCCCCCGAAAGTTTTTTTATTTTATTTAAACAATACCCATCAGACATGCAGAGTTATTAAGCTTCCAGCAGCTGTGAGATTTCTTTGACTGCTGCACACACCCCTACGTCACCAAACAGGCTCTTACTCAGGCTTTTTTAATTCTTGAGCTCTCTTGTTTGTTTTGGCTAAAAAAAACAGAATAAATTTAGATAGAAAAATGTAACCTTAGTCATCCTGGAACTACCTTTGTCACTCAAAAAGCCAAACACAGAGTGTTAAACACTTCTGAAAGTAACAGGGCAGCTACTGGGAACCCTTCTTCCCACACTGGAAAAAACCATGATGATGAAATGACAAATTTCTGGTCTAATTGGACATTTTTCTTCTTGCATACTGTTTGCTTTTATCGAGTGGCTGACTGATTTAATGGCTGTATATGGAGGGAATTCATCTCTCATGAAGTCTTAGCAGACTTAAATCCAGTCCTTTTTATACATAGTAATTGCTGCAACTTTTCTAGTAGACAAATTATTATTATACGAGGGAGGATATAGCCAGTAGGAACACAACTTTTACACTACAGAGTGAAAACATCAGTACATCAGGTGAAAGGGGGAGTAAAACACATCAACTATCTCCATACAGCAAAAGAGGAATGTGGAGTGGGATATGTTTTATACCAATTAAATTCAGGCATCAAACCTGAGATCTCAGGCTCCTAAAGAACCATCCAAGGAGAACTCAGTGAGTCCAAGCCTAGATCCCATCTCCAGGGAGCACTCAGGCACTATATAAACTGCAGAGAGCGAATAACCCTCAAAAAACAAGTGCTGCAACCTCAAAGATTGTTTTGTCTTACGAACTAAAACCACTGCTAAAGTAGCTCTAATTAAAATCAAGGTAATAAACGATGAAATGTTGGTACTGTCTATGAACAACCTTACAGCTGCGTTTGTTACAATGCAACTGCAGTGTGCACTGATGTTAAGTCAAAATGATTTCCTGTGGATACTGCTGGTCTGTTCCCACTTCTACTGGTTTCTGGAGCTGAGAATAGTCCTTAATTAGAATGGTCGGATTTTCATTCAGACACAAATACATATAACTAGGATTCTGAACGCTTTATAACACTCCCATCTGTGACCAGTTCCAGAAGGAAAAGACATTCATGACAAAAAAGGTTGGACAGTGAAATGGAAAACTATCCACCTGCCCATCTTGCCAAGCTATGGTTAGACCTTCAAGAATATTGCTACACTCTTTACCTTCAGCGAAGTGTCTGACTCAAAACCCTATTCCTGTATTTTTTTTCCATTTAATTTAGACGACACCAAAAAAAACCTTAAAACTTCACGTGGCAACACTGAATAACTTGATCTTCATTTAGACAAGCATATGCATGGATCCCCAGTGGGAATATGCTTGATCAGTTCATCAAAATTAATCCTGATAATTCTAATAAGAACATCTTAATTAGGAACAGTACAAAAGAAAATGCCATTTAAAGGAGGAAGCAATTAAAAATTAATTAAAATTGTGTAGCAATATACCATAACCGGTTTAGTAGAAAATTATTTACAGTTCTAAGTATCTCCCTAAAGACCTTCTCACAAAACTTAATCAATAAATAAATAGATGCCCCTTGTGTAACAACAGAGCAGGGCACTGAAAAGCGAGTGTAAACTACTGAAATGTTTTTGTATTTATCCATGCAAAGCCTCTTCAAAGAAAGCAAGTGAAAGGTAGACATTAATGCCCTGTACACTGAGGGTGCAGCATAACCCCTAAATAAAGACAGATAGGAGACTGGAAGATCTCTTTTTGATATTTTAGTAACATAAGAAATAGTTCAGAATTGTACACAAATATCTGCTATAGATAAAAGAAGATAAAGATTTTTAGTCCATACATAACTTTAATTTAAACTCAAATTTATTTCACCCCTGCCCAGTAGAAATAAATCAATCTTACCAGGCATTAACAGTCATGTACAATTATCTGGGACTGCTCATGACTACTTCCATGACCAGGCCTGGATTTTTTCAGGAACTATAAGGAAAGTTCTATTGAATTTCTTGAGTAAAAGGATATCAGGCAGGAGCCAGAGAAACCAGGTTGTGGACATCCAAAAAACTGAACTTAGCAGAAATGCTGTGGGAAGATATCTTAGATTCTTCAGCCCCACAAATTGCCTGAAAGAATATTGAAAGAAAAAACAATTTTTTTTTTATTTAAATGTATTTAAAACGCAACTCCAGAGTATAAATTATCTGATTTGTTATTTTTAAAACTTCACTCACAGAGGATACTTCACGCCTCTCTCAAAGCAATTGTCACTCAAAAGCATTATTTAGTCAGATGCGTGGGGGGGTTAACAACGCAAAAATAAAACAGATGAGTGCTCTGTTCCAGCCTAATATTATGTGTCAGAAACACTGTAGCACTAGGTACTCTGCCTATTTGCACAGTGATAGCATTGCTATTTCAAGGAACACTGACTCTTGCAGTAAGTGTTGAAGAAAGCAGGAAACCCACGAAACAGCTTCAGATAACACTGGGAGGTCTGGGGAGCAGAGGGGGAGGGAATGGTTCATTAAAACTCATTCTGTGTCACAAACACAGAAAGAGAAGTCGAGATAAAGCACATTTCTGTGCATTGTGAATGGATAACTTGTTGTCTTCTGGTGCAGACCTTCAAAAACACTCTCTTTATCATTAAAATTAGCTATCAGACTCTTAAACACACACACCCCCCTCCCCAAAATCTTGCAGTGATGAGAAACTATTATTTTACACACCTCAAGACATTTAATTTCTATAGTTGTTCTAAAAGGTACATACATTTAAATCCTTCATACACTCTGCAACCATTTCTCAGGAGGTATTTTACGGTAAGCAGAACTAAACTCTGAAAAGAATATTGTGTTAGATACTTTATATGGCGCCTATAACAAATAAATGTATATACAGAGAGAAAAAGCCACAAACCTCACAAAGAGAGCCATCCCAAACAGCAGGAAGAAGAGCAGACCTCCTTTCAAAAGCCAGGAATCAGAACTTAAGTTGATTACGTGTCCTACAGCCCACATCAATGTCAAGGAAGTTGCCAACAGCAGGAAGAGCTGTTAAAATAGTTATTGTTAAAATATGACAAAGTATTCAAGCAGGACTTTCTTCACTAGTGTTCAGATCATGTAATAACAAATGCTGAAAGACTCGAGGTAGATAAGACAAAGTGACACATGAACACAACCAAAGACGGGGCTGGTGGGAAGACATAAAACCCCCACCCAAAGCACCACTACATGCTTTTAAAGAATTTTACTTTTCCACATCCAATTTTAGAAACCTTAGAAGATCCTCTTGACAAGAGTTAAGTTGCATATTATTCCAAACACAGAACGCTGTAGCTTATAGCTTTACCTCCATTAGTAATTACTCATCAAATTACCTCATATTTTTCTATTATTTTCAGTAACCTATTATTTCTTCTGCTTCTCATTCTTTCTTCCTCTTTTACCATGTGAACCATGAAGCGATTCAGGCTCTGATAAGCAAGGTCCAGTGGTGTCTCTCCCTTTAACAACAGAAATGTTTATTTCTTTATGCATTTAATACATAAATGCTTTCCTTTTAAAAGAAGCAAGTAGTAAGTATAGGTAAACCAAGAATAACCTGGAAGTTAGCCCCCCCTTTGTTTTGTTTTTTTTTTAAGGCAAGGCTAAATTACATTCAGAGTTTCAACATACTTAATCCAGTGCTTTGTAGTTCTAAAAACTGATACTTGCAACCAAACTGTATCCTTTTGAGTTATCTGTTGGACTACCTCCAATAACCTGAAACCCTAAAGGGTCAGTAAGCGTGTAATGTTCTAGCAGAAAGGGAAAGTTTCTCGTTTATGCTAACTTTTTAAAACCAAACAGCGATATCCCAAGTCATACATACAACTAAAAAGAAGTGGGAGATGGAAAAGCTGCACAGCTTAACACACAAACCCTGAATAACTACACTGTATAAACATGTCTATATAGACATAGGAATCGAGAGCTTATACTTCTCGCTATCAGTCTTTACAGATGTTAGGACAAAGACTTTTAGGTGTGACTACCCTTTTAGAACATACAAACAGGCACTGTCAAACACTGGTTTCCACAGGACGACATCCGCATATTTTTGAAGTCTTTAAGTGTCTCCCTGGACACCAAGACACCCTTATTTCTAAAAGTCTGGACAAAGCCATGACAATGTTTTGAAGTAAAAAATAGGCAACTTAAAAAGAAGGAAAAAAAATAAAAATAAAAAACGAGGATCTGCAAAGGACACAATCGTGTTCAGAGTGACTGAAAAGACTGGCTGTTAATTAAATTAGGGTTACAAGAAACCTCTGAATTCATACCTGTTTCACACCACAAGAAAGGTGCTAACTCCTTTTGGGAAAGTCTAAGAACACCTGGCTCTGAGTCTTAGAGGACTCAGATTTTTCTTCACATTCATTTTACACATTCATGCCACGTGGAATGAAGAATCATGAAAGAAACTGTACCTTGATGTTTTTCATGTCCAGGCTAGCACCAGCCTCCAGCAGCAGATCCACTGCACTGGTATTGCCTGATGTTATTGCCCAGTGCAGTGCAGTATTCTTTTGAACATTGTCTACAGCATTGAGAGAGGGGTTAAACTTTAAGAGAAACCTCGTGGGTTCCGGTCTAGATGAAAATAAAGTATAAAAGTTAACAAGCAGAAGATAATCTATACCAGAGATGAAATTTTCTAACATCTTATAAAAACCACTGTTCCCATCTATGAAACAACAGCAGATACACAATACCTTGTCTCAGAAAAAGCTCATCAACGATAGATCCAAATTTATAATTCACGAGCTGCCCTGAAGGTTTTTCTCCAGACTATGTTATCTTCCAATTTTAACAAGTACGAGGTATATACATAGATTTTATCTTTCTACAACACATCTCTACATTTTATTTATTCTAAATGCATTGTACTGCATCCACCTCCATTTATTTTAATTTCCCAGAAATCACAATAATGCTGCAGCTGGTTCAGCCACAAACCTAAACTTTTTAAATTTGACTTTCTTTCCTATGTCCCATTCACCACTTCACAACTTCCCATCTCTGAAATACTATATATTTTAGTACAACAAAAGGGAAAGGAATATCAGTTTAACAAAAAGCTTTTGTGGAAAAACCTACACCTCACCACTTCTTGGGTACAATAAAATAGCTTCTTTTTCATTTATTCCCTACTTACCCAATCACTTTTTGTGCTGATATCATTAAAGGTGTTTGCCCATTCAAGTCTGTTGTGTCTATGTTCTAAGTATTAGAAAAAGATAATAAGCAAGCAATTACTAGCAATTTCAGGAAACGGAGAGATGGTCAGATTCAGAGGTATACAGCAGGTTTAGCTTCATTGTGGAAGTGGTAAGAAACCAAATTATAACACTCAATTAAAAAGTTTTTTTCCCCTCTATGAGCCTTGCATTTCACTCCATTCAGAATATGCTGAGCCTCCACTATGGATATTTTAAGGGAACCATGTTAACCATATTTCTTGTCCTCTTTTGTGCAAAACTACTATAAATAAAGTGCACTCAGAAAGCAACATTAAGCTAGTTCCTTGTGTAAACAGAGGTACATAATAGAATGTCCAAGTACACAAAACTGGGCTATTAAAACAACAACAACAAAAAAGAATTTATTATAGAGAGAGATACATAATCACTTAAACACCTATCTTGTGTTACCTAATCTTCTTTCTTTTAAAATGAAGGTTCCCTTCTTCCCCGTCTCCACGCATCATTACATTAGAGCAGATTTACTTATTTAATCACTTAGATTTTTTAGTAGAAGACCAGTAGGATAAAAACTTTAAGTTTGTGATATATAGAATTGATACCTACATTCCAGAAGTCAGTTATTAAAGAGAATTCTGAGAAAGAAAACAAACTTGAGCAAACCTTTAAATCCTAATACACAGTGTTAAAAAGAAAGTGTCTAGATCTTAATAAGAACTCTCCTTTATATTTGACAATTTACACTTGTCATTAATTCTCCTTACTTCACATGTAAGCTAAGCAGACATCAACTAGAGTGGATACAATAAAAAATTACAGAAAATACAGAAGACTGAAATTTCTAATAAAAAATTCAGACCTAGTCTGATTATCTACTCTTCATGCTTCAACTGATGAACAGCTGCACTGATTATCAGTTACAAATTTTTAATCAAATAGTAAATCCTTCACAGTGTGTATACTTCATATACTGCTTTTTGTTATCAAGTTTAAAAGCCAGTTGTTATTTATACAGCACCACAGATCTGCATAGCCTTAACACACTTAAACACTTCGAATTCTACAGAGATGACAAGAACAGGGCAGAGTATTAAAAAGACATATATATTTTTAAAAGTAATCCAAGTTTCTCTGAGCTTATGGCACAGGGAAATAGTTATCAAATACCTCCTTATCATCTAAAAAACAAAACAGTTAATTCCGACATTAACTTCCTAATTCCATAAGTAGGAAAAAATCCTTGGGACATCAACAACATACCTGGCTTTTTGCTATGAGGTAAGCAACAATGGGCATGTGCTGAAACAGCACTGCTAAATGAATGCTACTGAATCCTTCCCCATCAATAAGACTGGGATCCGCTCCACATCTCAACAACAACATGACCATAGGTAGGTGTCCTTGTCTGCAACGATACATGAAATGAAACTATAGAGATGACAAAAAAAGATGGAAATTTTAATAAAAGCATTGCCTTAACTCCCATAGATACCCCCCGCAATGAAGTTTCCTTTCCGATTCTGATTTTTTTTTCAGAAATTACTTCTTTTAAATTAAAAGCCTTTAAGAGAAAATTATATTAAATATGTACCTTAATAAGTTAGTCTAAGGCAAACTGTTAACTTAGAATACAATGGTTATTCTACAGTAATTTCTCCTGTGAGCAGTCTTTCCCAGAAAGACTTTTTTTGGCAGAAGGCTACGACAGCCCAGAAGGAAGAACTGAACTTCCAATGTGAGAATTTGCACTCAAATACGTTATCCCAGAATAATTATTTAAGGTTATGTTTTTTCATTAAAAAAAAGGTAGTGCTTCATTATGTTGATCGTTTTACTCGAGTCCTGTCCTAGAAGCCAAAGTTGTATGATTTTAAACTGTACCAGGTCAAACAGATGGAGTCTGGAGCAGATGAAGAAAGAGGTATTAAACATACAAGAGCACAAGTAGCTACAGTCACCCAGGAAGAGGACTGCATAGTTTGGTGGCAGCTATAAGGAGCCCCAAGAGGAAAACCTAATGCCACTGGGGGAAGAAGGCCAAAGACCTCTCTACACGCCTCCAAACAAGAAGATGTCTTACACCGGTCCTACTGCTACACGCTTGTGCTTTAAAGTCCAGGTCTGGCAGTGTCGAGTCTTACGAGAGCACATCAAGGGAGTCTAGTGTGGAAGCTAAAAGAACTGAAAGCACATTAACTAGACAGGCTGAAGTCTGAGGAACTGTCACCATAACTTTTTCAGACTTAAAACTATGCCCTAATAAGCATTGACAGTTAACTTCAGCATCCTAACAGAGCCAAGTCTTCTTTGCCCAGTAAGGCAGAACTTAAGAGGCAAAGAACAGATCTCGGCATCGTTATGGATGCGTTGTGAAATCCCTTATACCTCAATGCAATAAACATACAGGAAAGTGTGATTTAAAGTGACTGCTGTTGTGTTACACAAAATATAACTGTTAATACTACCACATTTACAATTAGTAGTTGCAAGCAGTGTACCTGATGGCCCAGTGAAGGGGAGTTGAATTCAAATCTCCGCCTAGCTGATCCACTATTGCACCTTTGGAGATGTAGTATCTGTGTAACACCACAATAAGAACAGATATAATAAAACATTAAAACGTCACACTGAGGGTAACACAGCTCTAGTAGTAAACAGCTCGTAATAAAATTCACTAGAGAAGCAAATGGACAAGAGTATTTTTGCATGCTGGTTTGAGAAAATATTTAACCAAAAAAAAATATCATTAGCACGGAACTTATATTATGTGCTTTAATCTTTGTTAAATAAACCAAACCCAGGAAAATTTAATGATTTCACATACTACATGATTTCACCTACAAAGGAATTGTTGTAACTTTACATTTCAGTGACATATTCACAAAGGTAACTGGGTTAAAATTTTAATTTTATGCTTTTCTTCTCAAGCAGCACGTTGCTTTATTTTGAAATGTAACAGCAACAAAGTGGTTATAAATAACAGTGGCAGAATACTTGTGTTACTTTCACAAGGACTCCAGAGCTTACTTCACCAGCTCCTGTCTGTTGTTTATAGCTGCCCAGTGAAGAAGAGTCACATTTTCTTTGTCCGGTTGTCGAACATCGTATCCTGCTTCTACCAGTTCTTTGCATCGCTCTACAAATCCATACCTTAAACAAGAAAAAACCCATACCTATTTACTGATTGTTCATTTGGTAAGCATCCTACAGTTTAGAGACAGACACACACTAAAGAAAAAGTAAACCTCAGTAAACATCACCCAGCAGTGAGCATCCTACTTGAGCAAATTGCACGCTGCATTTAATAGAAGTGCTGCAAAAAGATGTGGGCTGAACCTTGATGAGTAGATTTTTCTGCCAAAAAAGCAAACCTGGATAAGATATACCATTGTTTATGATAAGAATATTTACAATGGTACCCTTAAGTGATTTTTCTTCTTCCACTACTGTTGCGGTTTAACACCAGCTGGCAGCTAGGGCCACAGAGCACTGCTTGGTCACTCTCCCCAGCTGGGACGGGGTAGAAAATCAGAAAAGTGAGAAAAAACTTGTGGGTTGAGATAAAGACTAACCTTTAATAGGAATGGAATAGAATTAAATTAAGAGGAATGGAATGAAATGAAATATGTCTTCAGTCAGATGGGGTCAGCTGTCCTGGCTATGTCTCCTCCCAGCTTCTTGTGCCCCCCAGAGCCTGCTCGCTGGTGGTGTGGTGTGAGGAGGAACAGAAAAGGCCCTGAGCGCCTAGGAACAACTAACACCACCAGTACGCTATCAACAGTATCTTCCATCCCAAACCCAAAACGCAGCACTATACCAGCTGCTAGTAAGAAAGTCAATTCTATCCCAACTGAAACCATGACAACTACAGGGAGGAAACAGAACTCTAAACTTTCCCTTTGTAAAATTTTCCAGCCTGTCTCACGTTTGAGGACACTCCCATCTATTTCAACATTCTGCACACACGATACACCCACTTACTGTGTAGCCTTGACAATATCACAGGTGCTGGGGTCTTCAACAACAGGATGCGGTCCCTGTAGCACTGGTTGATCTTTATCCCTGTGGGCGCTGTGACAGTTGTGTGCATGAGGTCGATGAGGCCCATGGCAATGGTTTTTACACTGTTGGTTAACAAAACATCTATCAACAAACATTATTTATATACTGTACACCACACCTTCCTCTTTACCAGATGTACAAGCTATACTTATCATAGAATGGTTTGGGTTGGAAGGGGCCTTAACAATCATGGAGTTCCAACCCCCCTGCCATGGGCAGGGACACCTCCCACCAGACCAGGTTGCTCAAAGCCCCATCCAGCC
>JAOTQQ010000041.1:62882672-62911197 GCA_026546715.1 Gallinago undulata
TCCAGCCTGGCCTTGAACCCCTCCAGGGATGGGGCAGCCACAGCTTCTCTGGGCAACCTGTTCCAATGCCTCACCACCCTCACAGCAAAGAATTTCTTTCTGGTATCTCATTTAAATCTACCTTCTTCCAGTTTGAAGCCATTACCCTTCATCCTATCGCTATATTATCTGATAAAGAGTCTCTCCCCATCTCTCCTGTAGCCCCTTCAGATATTGGAAGGCTGCTCTAAGGTCCCCCTGGAGCCTTCTCTTCTCCAGGCTGAACAACCCCAGCTCTCTCAGCCTGTCCTCACAGGGGAGGTGCTCCAGCAATATGTGCTTGTCAAGTTACGTTAATCTAAATCAGGAAGTAAAATTAAAGCACAGTTAAAACCACCTTACAAAGAGGCTAATCCCTTCAATCGGCACAGGGGAGGACAGAAAAGGTAGGGTTAAGGTCCACCAGACCACACCATGAAGGCACTGAACACCTCACAGAGCCAGCTCTTGACACAACGCACTGATGCCACCACACTGGAATCACAGAATCACAGAATTGTTGGTGTTGGGAGGGACCTTCTAGAGATCATCCAGGCCAACTCCCCTGCCAAAGCAGGGTTGCCCAGAGCACATCACTCAGGACGGCATCCAGGTGGGGCTTGAAGGTCTCCAGAGAAGGGGACTCCACACCCTCCCTGGGCAGCCTCTGCCAGGGCTCTGCCACCCTCACTGTAAAGAAATTATTCCTCATATTTGAGTGGAACTTCCCATGTTCCAGCTTGTGCCCGTTGCCCCTCCTCCTGTCACTGGGAACCACCGAAAAGAGCCCGGTTCCATGCTCCCTCAAACCGCCTGTTAGACACTGTGTCCCCCTATGTCCCCCTAGCAGGTCTGGAAGCAGGAGGCCACTCCAGAACCCCATGGCCGGCTGCCTGCCCCTGAAAACCAGACGCGAGGCCCTAGAAGAGGAACCAGAACGGATACAGGCCTCCACCTTCGGTCCAGCCGGGGCACCACCAACCCCCGGGGGGACACCCGCAACCCTCACCCCCGCCCCGCCGCCTCACAGGGCCCCGAGGGCCTCCCCGCCGACCCCGGCCCCCAGGCAGGGCGATCCCGGGGCCTTCCCCGCGGCCCTTCCTCCTCAGCGCCCTTCCCTCCCACAGGCCTCCCCCCTGGGCCTCCCCTCACCACCGGGCCGCCAGCGGCCATGCTCGCTGCCTGAACCTCCCCTTCCTGGTTACCGGCTCCGGGAGCGGCAGCGAGGGCGGGGCCGGGCACACAGGGCTGGGAGTGTGTGTGTGTGGTGGTGGTGGAGGCCTGGGGATCCCTCACCTCCCCCGGCTGCCGCAGGGCCTCTGGGTGTCTTCGGTTCGGCCCCAAAAGCCCCCCCCCCCCCGCTTCCCCTTTTCACAGGCAGCGACGTGGAGATCACTTATGCGGTGGGTTGCTTGTGTTTTCACACAGGGCCGCCCTCTCGCTTCCAAGGGGAAGGACCCCGGCTGTTGGTGGCCCAGCCTCCAGGGGTCCAGCGGAAGGCCAGCCCCAGCCCCACACCCTGCCTGCAAAGGGGTTTCCAAGCAGGGTTATTACCTGTCCTGCCCGCGCCACCTTGTACACCTGGAGGAGCTGAGGGGACACTCAGAGCCGTCACCTCACTCAAAGGCTGGCCACTCCACCTAAAAACATGAGGAGGAGCTTCCAGTCCTTGCTAAAGCTCATAACACCTGCTGACAGCTGATAATCACAGAATTGTTGGAGTTAGAAGGGACCTTCTAGAGATCATCGAGGCCAACTCCCCTGCCAAAGCAGGGTTGCCCAGAGCACATCACACAGGATGGCATCCAGGTGGGGCTTGAAGGTCTCCAGAGAAGGGGACTCCACACCCTCCCTGGGCAGCCTCTGCCACCCTCACTGTAAAGAAATTATTCCTCATATTTGAGTGGAACTTCCCATGTTCCAGCGTGTGCCCGTTGCCCCTCCTCCTGTCACCGGGAACCACTGGAAAGAGTCTGCCTCCATCCTCCTTCAACCCACCCTTTAGATACTTGGAAGCATTAATAAGCCCCTCAGCCTTCTCTTCTCCAGGCTAAAAAGTCCCAGCTCTCTCAGCCTTTCCTCATCAGGGAGATGTTCCAATCCCTTAATTATCTTTGTTGCCCTACACTGGACTCTCTCCAGTAGTTCCCTGTCCCTCTTGAACTGGGGAGCCCAGAACTGGATGCAGTATTCCAGTTGTGGCCTCCCCAGTGCAGAGCAGAGGGGGAGAATGACCTCCCTCACATACTGGCCACACTCTTCCCTACGCAGCCCAGGATAATGTTGTAAGCAAACATCACAGTATGAAATAATTACCCTATTCCTGAGCACATGTCAAAAAAAAATAATCCAGCAATGCCTCATTTAGAACTGCCTGTGCACCATTTAAAGCAGGAGTGAGCATCATAAAGCATGTAGGGCAGGGGCAGAATAGGAATTATTAAAGCGATCATAAATCCATCCTCTTAATGCTCAAGGTCTTGATGGTGCAACCTTAATAACACTCATTTGGCCTGTCTTTTATGTAGCTTCCTGCAACTGTTTTTAAGGTGGGAAGTATTTTTTCTTTTGTGCTGTCATAGCAAGACTTGCATTTATCATTAGAGCAGTATCTACCATTTCAGTCACATAAACCCAACCCTTCGGGACACAGCAAATGGCAAAAATAAGCTGTTATCAGCTATCTGGAGCAAACTGAAAATGCTGGTTGGTTAGCACTGTGGGCTGGCGTCAGATGGGAGATGCCCTTGTTCCTTCCTCCCTCCTCTCCCTCCGTGATCCATGGAAAACCTCCTGCTCAATGCGGATGATTTCAGAGATCTGAATGGGTTTGGGGGCTGCACGCAGGGGGTTCTGACCTGGTAAGAAGAAGCCTGGCCAGGAACATCAGGTATATTCTCAGCTGACTGGTGCCGCCTTCGAGAAGGGTGGTTCTCCATCACATCCTTTGTGAAGCTCATATCCTGCCAGTAAGTTTGGTAGCTACCAGAGGTTCTCCGAGTCATGTAAGCCTCAATGAGAAGACAGATTTCAGAAAAAAAAAATAAAAAAAGAAAAGAGTATTCAAATGCTTTATCGGCTTGTTTGGTTGCCAGAAAGAAAAAGAAACTCTTCACCATCCTACAGCCCATTGGCTTGTCAGAGCTGACGCTGAAAGCAGTAATAATAGCAGGGGTTCACAAAAGTCAGAGTACTGTGAAGAGTACTGGTGCCTTACAGATAGAGCGGCTATCAAAACACTTCATTTTATTTTATGACTGCTCATAGCACCTTTTGTACTTTGTATAAAATTCAGGTGAGATTTTCGATCATTTTAAAATGTTTATGAGGTAGGTAAACATTACTCAGAGCCCCCTCTTCCATACTTGGCTAATATTTGCTTTTCCCCGACCTTTGTACTGTCTGATCTTCCTGTTTCTCAGGCTTTGTTCTTCTACCCTCTTTTTTTTTTTTTTTCCCCCCCTTCAGTTCCAATCTACCGCTCATCCTCATTTATTGCCTGGAAAGAATCAGACAGCTACATTGGGATCCACAATAACCACTGAAAAGGTGGCTCAGAAACCCATATTCCAGGAATCCTGACGTTCACGAGCATGCTAAATGAATACGGGAAGCTATTCCCCATCGAGCTCTTTTTATCAAGTATTGCAAGGTTATTTCTCTGGCCCGGGCTGTGCTCACTCTTGGGGGACGTGCACCCACACCAGCACTGCCCCAAGTCTCCTTCCACAACCCTGCAAAGCTGCAAGTTGAGCAGCTCCTACTCATGCTGCGCATTTAGGGCTGGAATATTCCAAATTGAGTTCATTTAGCCCTCCCCCAGTTGAGAAAAGGAACAGAAATAAGCGGTTTTTCCACTGTCAGAAAGAAGCTAGCTAGGTGATTTTAAAATCTTTTCATTTCTAAATTCTTGTTCATTTTAGGGTGTTAAAAAAACCAAAAGGATTAAAAAAACATGGAACATGTTCAAATCACTAAAGAAATAACAACTGTTATTTGTTGTTGTTTAAAACAGCTGAAACTGTAAGTGTTACGAATTTTTCTAGTACCTTAAGGAAGCGGTTGCAAATACTTGTGGGCTTCTTCTGTCCTCCATGGTTACTGGAAAGCAGGCAGATAACAGCAACCTGATGCAAACAAACAGAAAAAATTTCCTTCTCAAGAATATCTGGAATGAGTCCAGAAAAAAAATAAATATAATTTTGAAGGCGGCTGCTGGAGGCTGCTCACAGTACTTTAGGAAAAATTGCTTTATTCTAAATAAACTACCACTTGCCTTTCCCAGCGTTATTGTGAAAGATCAAATGTGATTACTGATCATCTGTAAGTTTGGCTAGCAATCAACGTGCCACAGAATGAATGCAAAATCAAATTCCAGCTGACAGGTTAACACAGGTTTTCCTTCCATATGCAGAACTGCTACATAAATAGATATTAAAGCAGCCCTAGTTGATAAAATATTGAGAGCTTTAATTTGTTTCAGTATCACAGTATGTTTCGTATACGATCTGAATACAGAAATGATGTTGGGGAAGCTTAGGAAGAAATGCTCTTGTGTTAATACTAAGGTACCATAAAAAGATTTGGTAGGCATTTTGCTGTTTGGGTACATAACAGATCTCTCAAAATGCAGAAATAAAACCAAAACTGAAACAGAAAACACATTAGTGTTTTCCAGTTTGCGAGTTAGGACTTGTTAAAGTAGAGAAGTTAGTCTGATAGAAATTTTCTGCATTATCTGAGACTATTCACAAACCTTAAAATCACTTAACTATTTGGTGGTGTATGCAGTATGACAGTTGGGAGCAGTAATTATAGTAGTATGCCAGCAATTTTCAACTTGGTCTCTTTTAATCTTTGTTACCTGTGACTCTCACCTCTACCATTATTTTTTATATACTGAAAAAAACAAACCCAAACCTTCCACAAATAGGAAAAAATTAAGGCTTTCCTTCTATTCTACTACACCCACAAAAGAATACAAAAGAATCCGTATTTGATATTGCTGAAACCTTAGGCAAAGTTCTTAGGGCAAGATTTGGTCCTCAAAGAACAGATGGGCAAATTCCCATTTTAAACTACATGCCATTTTTATTGTATTTGTCTTTTTTGGAACATATAGTGGAACATATACTGATTTAATTTTGTTTTAATAGCCAGCCCCTATTATCTCACAGCGTACAGTGACAAACTAAGCTTAGACCCAGGCTTTGCTGAACTATTTGTGTACAATAAATTGAGGCAGAACTGAGGCAGTTTTTGGTTTGTTTTTTTTTTACCTGCATAATCCTGCATAGTTAACACATCTCACTTATTTAGACCCGGTGAATAAAGTTGCTCAAAGTACTTCAGTGTTTGCTTGATTAAGAACAACTTGTAATTGTTCACAATCCTTAAAACACTAAGGCTTGGATTAAGTCCTAAAATAATCATTCTCCCTCCCAACCAGCCTTTTACAAGTGACTATGGCTGTGATTAGTGTCATTTTAATTAGATAATGGTAAAGAGATACTTAGGTGATCAGTAGCTTTCAAATAGCATTTTGCCTTCGCTGGATAAATGACAGAGAAGTATAAAAAAGTGCCATTAAATCAGGTCAAGTTGTATGAAATTTGCAATTTAAATAGTATAATGCTTTTTTATTATGGCAAAACATATTATACATTTTATATTTTACCTTATTGTTACTGATGTTGTTTTATGAAACACATAGGTTCATGCAAAATTTTATTACCTGTAAGTGTATCTTTTCAGAGGAAAAAGTTGGAGGGCACAGAGAGCATTCAGTTTAATTCTGGAAGCTAATTCCTTATTCTGTCTCTCCTAAAAAGCTTTCTCCAATTCTGCTGCTCGAGGATTTTTTGCTGAAGCCACAGGAATAACACCACAGACCTACCAACAGAAGGGTCAATTGTAATAACTCCTCCATTTACACCCCTAAAATGTAAACAAGAGCACCAAACAGCATTACCAGCTTTGATTAAGTTGTTGCCTGTAAGGCAGTTAAAAACCAGGACACACTCAGTGGCTCCCCACAAACGAGGAAGAGACTTGAGAAAACTAGACATGTTGACTACTGGTGTGTACACACAGCTTCTCCAGTGTTTCATAAACACAGCCAAGCAGATATCACAGTGCTGTCTGCATTTTAACTAATAAAACCATAATTTAGGAGAATGGATACTTTTATGGTTAGGGAAGTCCTGATCTGATGAGTGTTCTCAGCTGGAAAGCAAGACAACTCAGTGGGAGAAAGCAATTTCTTTGCCATGCTCTACTTGGTTAATAAAGAGAGACCAGATTGCCTAAAGAGACTGGGATAGTCCCAGAACCCTCAGGCTGATGTTCACATGATGCCATATGCACAACTGGAATAGACTTCTTCATTCTTCTTTACTTTTAGATTCTCAAGATTGTAAACTGCATTAGAAATGTGATCCT
The DNA here is from genome assembly GCA_026546715.1 of Gallinago undulata. NCBI lineage: Eukaryota > Metazoa > Chordata > Aves > Charadriiformes > Scolopacidae > Gallinago > Gallinago undulata. The sequence goes on from JAOTQQ010000041.1 coordinate 62,889,132, forward strand.
TTAGGTACTTGGGTTTTTTAAAATTTATTTATTTATTTTCAAACACAAAACTGCCAGCATGAAGGCAGAACAGTTATTTAAGAATGCAAAAGTTTTACTTCAGACCAGGTTCTTCCTTGTAGTTGACCATACTGGATCTTAAAAAAAGAAACCAAACAGTAGGAGAAACATTTATAACGGGTGCATGATCTGCATTTCTTATTGCTGTGGTTTATGTTCAAGTTGTAGGACTTTATCACATCATCACAGTGAACCACTTCGTTTACCTCACCAGCTACAAAAAGCTAAAACCAATGTAGGAGCAGTTCAGCCTCATGAAATTCCACTGAAGTTACACAACAGATGGAGGTTGAACAATAGATGACACGTAGTTCATTGTTGGTGGTCAGAGAAACATTGCCAGGCCAAAATGAGGAACTGCGGAGTATAACTGAGGACAGAATTTATTCTGTCACATCAGCTTAACTTTAGGGGATAGAAATACATACATGTTTTGAAATGCCAGACTCTTAGGCTACCCAGCTCTGCTGAAAGCACTGACACAGCTAAACAGCTAGAAGAAGAGAGCTATGCTAAATAAAAGGAACTCTGTCTGTGAGAAGAAAAAAAAAATTAAAGAAGATTTACTGGTCATATGTTAAAACATCAAAAACATCAGTGAAATCGGTGCAATAAACAGCAAGCCAAGTACCACCTTTGTGGTAGGTATGATACCACCTGGAAGGCAGAGTTTTAACCAGGAATTGTAGAACATTGATATACTGCTGCTGGTAATTTGTATTGAACTGTGCATTTCAGGTGCAATATTTTGTATGTTAACATCATCAAAATTTATCCCACACTTGATTTTGCTGAATTGCCACGAGCTGTCTTCTTTTTCCAGGTATTCCACATACTCACTTTGTTGCTTGCTTCTTTTCCAGGGGAGGTAGCAACAAGCACGTGTTATACACTCAAAAGCTGACACTTGCTTTGGCTGGAGGAAAATGGGCAAAGGAGGAACATCGCTCTTCACTGACAGAAGCCACAATTTCCACTAGTTTGTGGTAGTACCAACCTTTCAGCTACAACTGTGCAAGAGTGACTCAACTCTGCATTCTCTGTTTTGGCATCTTCCTACCCCTAACGTGTCTTTTTTTTTTTTTGTCAGCTAGGATTTTACACACTAAAAGCTACAAAACCTTCAGGCTACGACATACAGAGAAATGCTGAGAACACTCTTTCACAAGCAAATGTAGAGTATGGAAATTAAATATGTCAGAAGGAAGTGACATTTTAGCATCTGATAATCATCCTCAGTGTTGGAGCATCTAGCATCTGTTTCCTTTCTCTTTTCTCTCCATCTTCCCCTAATTACACCACAGTGATGAACCACTTCTTAGCCACCGTTAGTTATTCTCTACCCTGCTACTGACATAGCATGCAGCAATATTTTGTTGCCCTCTTGGATTGTTTCTGTCCTGCTTCCTGGCATACTAAGTTTGCCTGTATGTCACAGAAGGACAGGCTCAAGCTTAATAAATGTACTTACTACGTGAGCTCACTCTCATAACTAAGCTGTAAATATTTTGGACTTCACATCCTTAAAACATAACCTTTCCAAAGGGAGATTATTAACCGAAATCTAGCTAATATAAGTACAAAGCTTAAGAGGAGTCACAGAAGAAGAAATTATTTTTATTCAATTATTTTAGTATTTCATTAGTCAGAGAATTGAAGCCCTTTTCATACTAGAGAAATTTGTATTTGTAACGTTACCATATGGCATAAGATTAAATTCAGCAATCATAAATTTTGGTTCATATCAATGTCAAAACTATATCCTAGAGTTTTATGTTCATTGTAATCACAGTAGCGTGAAGTCATTTAAAGTAGGCAGTCTCTTTAAATTTACAGTTGATGGCTGATAACACAAAAGGGAAGTTTAAGAGTGCTAATGTAAAGAAAACTCTCCATTGGTCGTACTGTAAACAGTTGTCTTGCTCCCCTGTAACAGAAGCGGAAAAACCAGAACCAGTCTTTTCTCCCTAGCCACCACACCTGCCTTAAAACATTTCCCCAAGCACTCCTGACTCCCAATAAAAAAGGGCACTAAGCATTTTTATAGGGACAATTGACAAGTTTTGTTCAGCTCCTACCTTAAGCCTTTCATAATTTCAGGAGACATACATCTGTAAGGCATTAAAAAGAAAGCCAGGACGGAGATTAAAATGGCTGTTCAATTTTCCACTAATACATATAAGATACACGTATATATATATAAAGAAAAGTTTCTTTACCTGTCCAGTTGCCACAAAGTAGATCCATATCTGTAATCTAAAAATGAGAGAGCTTTTTTTTCCCCCCCTTTTGATTTGATATGTAGTTAGCGAGTTGGTTTTTTTCTCCCTGTAGGAATCAAAGCATAAGAACTCTTCTGGTTTTATTTTCAACTGTGCATCACTTTTAACCTTCAATGAAGACAGTACGTTATTTAAAACAACCAGATAATGCAGTGCAGTTGTAGGTTAAGGGTAGCACACGACCAGAACTGAAGACCGATAATGTAGAGCAGAAAATATTTTGTGGCTGCCACCATGTGGCAACAGCAAGTACTTCTGCGATCATTCATGTTGGAATAAAACGAACTGAGCAGTCACATTTCTTTATATCCTAAGCACAGCCCTTTAGACTAGTCACTGAGTTGTTTAGATTTAAAAAGAAAGTTCATATATTTATGGACATGTTTAAAGCCTAAATGCTTTAATTCTGTATGCTGTAGTCCACCACTGAATTGTGTCAGCATTCTTGCAGGCTGGTTGAGAATAAACCCAGCTTGATGTAGCTTTGCATCAAGAGCTCTAAGTGATTAACCATCCTTACGCTGAAAGGTGGAGCCATGAGCTCAGAACTACTGTCATATTGCGGTGCCATCTAGCGATGTGGGGTTTAAATGTGGGAAGGCACCCTCCCTTCCTACAGATATTGGAAGATTCCCTCCTCTACTTCTGTTGATTGAATACTGGTTATATAATCTATAATGGTGATATATTAGAGGACTGATTTTTTTTATCCCCCTCCCCTTGGGCAGATCTCTGGCAATCTGGAACTCACTCAGCCTATTGTGCCCTGCTCGAACAGGCATTTGTTACTTTTCTTCCTACAACAGTCCAACCAAACCACTTCATTACTGCTCCCAATAATTACCAGAAGCTTTTGCTGTATTTTCCCATTAGTTATATCCCAAGTTAAATAAGTACCATTTTACAAATATGAACAATTCTATGTTTCAAATCCCCAGCATACTACAGAGACATACACTCTTGAAACTCAATAGGTGATATCAACGGTACAGTATCAATAAATATGAAACATCAGGATGAAAGTTCCCCTAATACACACTCCCACAAATCCTCCAAAGAAAATTGTGTGTCGATTTATTTATTTTTCATTCTGGAGGAAGCCAGTTTAACAGCACTGCCACGCATAGAACAAAACCTGACACGGGCATTGCTCTCAAGAGAAGCAAGTTGATAATCACAGAATCACCTAGGTTGGAAGGGACATTTTAAGATCATCTAGTCCAACCAAACTTCAATCACTCAAAGGATTCAGTTTTAAAGGGCGACTTTAGTTGGACAGTGCTTACAGTACTGCTTACATATTGCCTATGTTAGGATGAAGCTTACAGAACAGATAAATATGGTTTTCACACTTCTCCAAAACTCATTGATATATAAGAAATACAAACCTGAATGGAAAGAGCACTTTTTTTTAATACCCAGATGCAGAGCCCTGTATACACACAGTATAGACTTGGTCTGTACAGCACACTGATGGAACAGAAAGAGATCTGTACGGACAGCAGACAAACCTAAAGAAGAAGAATGTGTCATCCTTATAACAAATTGGATACGAGTTTAGCCCAGTGATGGCCTCGTGCTTGAAAAACCTCGCAACTAATTGCTACCTACCACAAGTTTAGCAATCTAGCCAACGGAGAGTTCTCACTGGCTCTGATAGCAACCAGGCTATCTGCAGGGTAAAGTACTGCCAGCAGGAGCAGCATCCTGCAAAGAAGCAGATAAAAGTGCTTCTGTGCTCCAGTGTCAGACAGTACAGAAAAATCCTTTAAGCAGTATTAGATGTAACATAAATTGCCTAAAAGAAGTATTTGAATGCATAATGTTCTCGTTACTCACAATACTGCCCTTCCACTTCAAATTTCCCCAATTTTATCTTTGAAGTGCTGATATTTTTATTGGTCTTAAATGGGCAATTTCTTCCATTAATCATCCAGGATTTATCAGTGAAAAGAAGGGAGTGTACTGTGCCACACAAGGCTATCGTGATTTAGAGTCCAGATGACCTTGCAATATTTAAATAGCCTTGGCATTAAGAGCAAACTGTCAGTACAATTTCCAAGGCTACTAAGAAAAGGATGCAAGTATGTGGCCTTAGGGAAGCCGAGAAAAGAAACTATCCAATTACTCCAACAAACTCAGAGCAGCCTAAAGCAAGGCAGTGCCAGGGACTGATGGTGTCCAAGAGTCCTAGAAGTCCACACTTCAGTTTTCTCTTCCTCTAAGTTGAGTTCTCTCAGATCAACCATTTTATAAGCCTTGCCCCTTGGTGAACGCTGAAGGTATTGAGCTATGTATGTTCAGTAGAGGCAATTGGCATTGATTTCCCCCCACCTCCCATTTCAGTATTTGTATTAAAAGTCCTCTTTTTTCATAGAGATGCAAAGTTCAAACATTCTACCACAGCAATACTTCTGTTGCCAGTGAGTGTGCTATTACTGAGGCCATAATCCCTCCTCTGTTATTAAGGATTCTGTAACGTATTGAAATTTTTATCTGCAAGATCGCGATAAAGCAGTTACAAAGTCTACAGATAGCACTGGTGCTACAGTTAAGTTTATAAAAACTTTCTTTAAGGCAGTATCTCTACATGTACTTTACAGCCAGCTCTGAAACAAAGCCAAGCTACAAGATACATTTAGATTTCAGGTTTTGGGGAGACCCTTTTTGTCCTGCTAAAACCATCCTTTCAGAGAGCACTGCAACAAAGCCAAAATGCATACTCACCGACACACCCCATTCAAATCTGCAATGAAAATCAGTGCATTTGCCAGCTCCTACAAGAAACCAATTAACACAGTTACCTGCTTACTGTAAAAACTAACTGTACATTTACGTGTAAAAGCAAAAAAAAAAGTCTTTTAGCTTGAACATAACTACCAAGCTTGTAACAAGATGCATGGTCCCTCCTTCTTTTGAATTGTTTCTCTGTTTTGCATTCTTGAACTGGCTCTTGGAATTACACTTTTTGAAGAGCTGCTTTTGAATCCAGTATCTTTGAAAGACAGCTATCGAAGAGGAGAAGAATTAGCTGAAGAGAAAATTAGCAATACTTTTTACTTGATTTGAAACCAAGAATTTATTTCTTAGATTTTTACAAATACAATTTTATACAAATTATCAAGAACAAAGTTTTCTATCCACACTAAGGAAATGAATGTACGCTCAGTTATCTTCACAAAGCGAGTTCAGTTTAAGTATCAAAATAATGCTCAGTTGGCCATGCACCATATTCTCATGTGCTGAGAACTAATGTAACTTTTGAGCTATACCACTTTGTACCAGCTTTCCCAAACACTCGTATTGGATTATAACAATCTTCCCACATACCAGTTTAGGATCAGGTTCCCCAGTTACCTCTTGAAAAGCAACAAACAACCTTCAGGGAGTTACTGACTGTAGGTTATGACTGTCACAAGCCACCACCATCATACAACTTCTTCCATAAGCAGATCACACAACTATTTTCCTCCTCTCCTAGGTCACTGGAAACCTGTTCTAGAACCCTACCACTCTGATGGGCAAGGCCTCCTCCCAGCACTGGGAGATTTCAGGACTCTCAACACATGCAACTTTTTTTCCATTCTAAGTTAATTTTGAGGGGGGTGGGGGAGCTCCAAGTAAAAAAGGTCTTCAAAACAAACCAGGCCATTTCAGTGCTTCATGTCATTTATTTTAAACAGTCTGCCTTCGTGTTCCTTCCATACAGCAGGGATTATTCTCCAGCCTCCTTTTCTCCTTCAGAACAGTATGAATGTCCTTCACAAAGCGTTAGTATAACTGTTTGGATAAACTCTCTTCATCTCAAAAAAAAGAAAAGTAAAAAAAAATTTCTTTTTTTTTAAGAAAATTTTTTTTTTTCCCCCCCGGATTCTGGATTAGCCTTAAGGATTAGCCTTAAAATATTCCTGGTACGAGGCGGTAAGGCACCGCAGCAGTGTAGCGCTTCCAGTCCTTCCCATATTTACTGAAGCACCGGTGTTCGTCCCTAAGGCAGCGGTGGGTTAGCAGAATAGTCATATAAACAACATAGAAGTAAGGCAAGATGTGGTCAAACCCACAAGCCAGGCAGTAGGCCAGGGAGCCCATCAAATCTCCCGTGTAGTTGAAGTGGCGTGCCCACCCCCAGAAGCCCGAGGTCATCAGTTTGCTGTGGTACTTGGTCCCATCCACGGACATGTAGGAGCACTCGATATACCCTGGTTTCTTCCCCCAGATCTTGCAGTTGCCATTCGTACGGCGGAAGAGGTCCTTCTGGTGGTTGGTCATTCTGAAGATGTAATAGCCAATCAAGCCCAGCATCAAGATCCCAATGGCATTAGCTGTGCCCAGCTGGACAGGGTGGTAAACCAAATACAAACCCTGGGGATCAGGGAAAACAAAACAAAAGAGACAATTTACTTCAAATATATGCTTTAACTTACTTTGAAGATAGCTCAAGATACCTAACTAATTCCTTGACCCACAGTGACCTAGAACAGATAAGTAGAAAGAACAGGAAAATCTACCCTACCAGTAAAACCATGGAAAATTTTCAGAAAACTCTGCGTCCTACATTTTCTCTCTCTCCAAAATTGCTTTTCTTAGGTGTAACAAGAAGAAAGAAGTTGCAAAAATGCAAACAAGTCAGGACAGAAGGGAGAAAAAAAGCTCAACACCAAGAAATCCAAACAAACTGCTGCCCACCAAAAAACCCCTCAACATGGAGGAGTACAGAAAGCAACTGAAAGAATTTAGGAAAATATACAGATACAATAGACAGTAACAGAAAAGGGCACAAAGGAAGGGGGAGGAGAGGAAAAGATGTCCCTTCTATACACAGACAGTAAGCCTTCCCACACCAAATCATTTCCTCAACATTCTAGAGTATCTCTAGAAACAACTGGAGACACAAATCAAACTGCTGGGGATTATGTTTCTGGAGTTTCTTTCCTTTGAGCCCAAACACGCACCATACCACATTTTTACCTGCAAAGTATAGAGGTAAGGCAGCCAAACACAGTCTCCCCAGCCCAAATACCATCCAAAATGATCATGGCAGATATCAATGGTTTTCAAATACCAGGCTTCATTCCAAAAGAAGTCCAAAACATAAATACCCTGAAACAAAATAGTTTAACGTTAATACCATGGCATTGTCAGCAGTCATCACGTTAATAACATCAGCCAAATCTTTCAGTGCCTCTGAGGATAAAGACCTGGGAGTCCTGGTGGACAACAGGATGACCGTGAGCCAGCAATGTGCCCTTGTGGCCAAGAAGGCCAATAGCATCCTGAGGGGCATCAAGAAGAATGTGACCAGCAGGTGGAGGGAGGTCATCCTGCCCCTCTGCTCTGCCCTGGGGAGGCCCCATCCGGAGCACTGGGTCCAGTTCTGGGCTCCCCAGTTCAAGAGAGACAGGGAACTGCTGGAGAGGGTACAGCAGAGGGCTACAAAGATGATGATGGGTCTGGAGCATCTCTCCTACAAGGAGAGGCTGAAGGACTTGGGTCTTTTTAGTCTGGAGAAGAGAAGGCTGAGGGGGGATCTGATCAATGCTTACAAATACTTCAAGGGACAATGTCAAGAGGATGGGGCCGGTCTTTTTTCAGTGGTGCCCAGGGACAGGACAAGGGGAAATGGGCACAAACTTGAAGGTAAGAAGTTCCACCTAAACATGAGGAGGAACTTCTTGACTTTGAGGGTGGCAGAGCATTGGAAGAGGCTGCCCAGGGAGGTGGTGGAGTCTCCTTCTCTGGAGACATTCAAACCCCCCCGGACACATTCCTGTGCAACCTGCTCTGGGTGGCCCTGCTTTGGCAGAGGGGTTGGACTAGATCTCCAGAGGTCCCTTCCAACCCCATATAATTCTGTGATTGCAAAATAGACTTGTGATTTTATGTTAACACCTCAAAAATAGGGTATTAAGAAGACCACATCACACAGATATACCCCATCTAGATAAATTGTTAGTAAGTAATGCAAAGCAATATTAACCAAGACAACTAAGGCAAGCATGCTTCTGCAAGGACATACTCTTCGGAAGTACACTCGCATTTGACCACCCCCTCCCTCTCTCCAACTTAGAGTTGTATGTTTCCACAGAAGAGGAATAAAGCTTCTATCAAGCAGGCTCCCGTTTACATGTATCAGTGAACAAATCCAAACTATTATCAGTACTTATTACTTTGGGGTCTCTTCAGTGGAAAGCACAGCACCTGACTGTGTGCAGACTTCTGTAGTTCTGTAGTTTCTCACAGAGAAAGTAATACTAAGTTAGGTGCAGTGGTGCCCTCAGAAAAAAAACCAACAAAAAAACAAACCACAAACCTGCCCAATCTTGATCCAAGTAAAGCCACTGAATTTGTCATTGTTCTCTTTGGATTCAAGATCAGGTTATGCCGGTTTGCATAACAGGCTCAAAAAAAGTATTTATTAATTTAGGTTTACACTGAAATCTGTGGGTGCAGACATGACCATGCCACTGGTGGCACTCTGAAAAACTACAGTAGGATATTTACAGTGGCACTCTGAATGACTACCAGTGTCTAAAATAATGAATACAAGTGTCCAAAGAAGCAAGTCCCAGTACATCATCACTCAATGCGGTTGTTCAAGCCAGGAAAAACTGTTTAAGTTCAATTTCAATACAAGGAGGTGTTTTCTTTGTGTTTTTTTTTTTCTACTTTAATACTAGTTTATTTCCAGATTGGTTTCTTATTTCCCTCCTCTGAATTTACCTGAAGGACATTGACAAGGATCATGGAGTTGGTTACTTGGCCATACAGCTCCTGTTGTTTAGCAGCATAGGAAAGGTTAATTAGAGTCCAGGCTACAATACCAGGGCGTCCATTGAAGAAAAGCTTGAAATCAAACCACTTTCCTATTCGAGGGTTAAATTCAATCCCCATCATGTAGTCGTAAAAGAAGTTGCCAGTGAATTTGCTAGAAAGCATAAAAAAATAGAAATGTATGCAGTTATACACAAATACAGGTAATTATTGTTCTGACTATGGATTTCAGATGATTTCCCAAGGCACTCGATGTAATGATAATAAGAATTATGAAGCTGTATGTTGTGCAAGATAACAATAAATGATCCAACCAAAGTGTCACATTAGTGGAGATAACTTTTAGCTTCAGAGGTACCCTAGTTTATTCTTGGCAACACTTTTGAACAGTCTGACAATAACCTTACTTATTTGCCACAAATAGGATGAATGTATCTGTGACACAGAGGCTGCCAGTCACAAGGCATATAGCGTGGAACAGAGAGGGTGGTGCTAATGAAGCAAAGAACCACAGTCACATATTGCCCTATCTATCTGTGCCAGTATAATATATTCTGTCATTGCTCCATGCAGCATTCAATTTTATGCCCAATCACCTAGCATTGTCTCATCATTAAAAATAAAAATAAAAGTCACATACCAGTCTTTGGCATTGGTAGGGAAAAAGTAGCCTTTAATCATTGCAAACGTGGAAACTGCATATCCCAGGATATTGGCACACCACAGGAGAGGAATCCAGTTGTCAAAAATGATGGTAGGTGAGAAGCAGTGGAAGTAATAGGCATTTGCAAACCAAAGCACATGGGTAACGATCCAAGCCTGAAGTCCATTGATTTCGTACTTATTCACTACACCTAAAACATGAAGAAAAAACCCAAATATTAGTGATACTGCATTATTTTTTTATTAATATGGATATGCATACAATACATAGAAGCTCCATTGAGTGCTCATGAAATGGCCTCAACTCTCCTCACCCTCCCAGTTTTACACATTTCATCAGACTCTCCTGTAACCATCAAGCGTTGTTAGGCTGAGTTTTTCTCTTCACGCTTGCTTCACTAAACAGTGAATTTAGTATCTCCCCTAAAATTTACTAAGGTAACAAGTCACCCCATCTCACACCTAGTTCATATCACGTATTTTGTTCAAGTCTCATGGGTTAAATTAGCTCCAGCAGGTGCAACTGCATTGTCAAATACTAGCAATAGTCCAATTTTGAGCACCAAAATTATCAATCTGTATTTTTCCAGTACATTTTTCCAGTGTGGTGCCTGCCATGTCAATAGTTTAACTAACAGTGAGAGATAGATACATATCAGCTACGAAAGACTGTAAGCAAAGAAATACTATAATTTTAAAAGACTGTATGGTGTGCATATAGTCTAAGGAAGAACGTACCAGCAGGAGTGACGGCACCTTCTTGTACACCTCCTACATATCCAGGAAGAAATTTATGGCAGAAGTCAGGAATGCACACATACAAAACCACCTAGAAGAGAGAACATACTAACAGATTAAGCTGTTGTGATGTTACAGTAATAATACATCCAAGACATTAAACAATTCTGAAGATGTACTTCTTGTGTGGTTGTCATCCTTTTTTGGTGGGGAGGCAGGACCGTTTGGCAATTAGCTTCAAGTCCTTTTATTTCGAACTTAATCTGTGGTATATGTAAGTTGCTTTCCAATTTGGAAAAATAAAAATAATCAGTGTGGTTTGGTAAGTTTGAAAATATTTTACAAATTTAAGTAGCATTTCATATATTTGGGTCAAGATTGAAGGGAACACAGGGGCAGGGGATGTTACAGTAAGGATCTGCTACAGGCCACCTAACCAGGATGATAGAGCATATAAGGCCCTTGAGAGACAAGCAGGAGCAGCATCATGTTCGCAGACCCTGGTCCTCATGGGGGACTTCAACCACCCTGATATGTGCTGGGGGGACAATACAGCAGGGTACAAGAAATTCAGGAAATTCTTGGAACATGTTGAAGACAACTTTCTTTTTCAAGTGGTAGAGGAGCCAAGAAGAGGAGGAGCCATGCTGGACCTTATCCTTACCAACAAGGAGGGTCTGGTGGGGAATCTCAAGCTCAGGGTGGCCTTGGCTGCAGTGATCATGAAATGGTAGAATTCAAGATCCTTTGAGCAGCAAGGAGGGTGTGCAGCAAGGAGGGTGTGCAGCAACCTCACTACCCTGGGCTTCAGGAAAGCAGACTTTGGCCTCTTAAGGGCAGAGAGCAGACTTCACACTGGTGAGACCCCACCTGGAATACTGTGTCCAGCTTTGGAATCTCCAACATAAGAATGACATGAACCTGTTGGAATGGGTCCAGCAGAGGGCTGCAAAGATGCTCAGAGGGCTGGAGCACCTCCCCTGTGAGGACAGGCTGAGAGAGCTGGGGTTGTTCAGCCTGGAGAAGAGAAGGCTCCAGGGAGACTTTATAGCAGTCTTCCAGTACCTAGAGAGGGTCTACAGGAGAGATGGGGAGGGACTCTTTGTCAGGAAGTGTAGCGATAGGACGAGGGGGAAGGAACTTGATGATGTTTGAGGTCCCTTCCAACCCAAACCATTCTATGATTGATCAATGTTCTTTTCTGTCTGTTTATAGAAAATATCATCCCTTCTGCAGTGTTAGTTTAGGATATTTACTGTGTATTCATTTAAAACAAATGGGTATTGTTGTTACGTAGTTGTTTTTTCGTTAAAACCACCTCAAGCAATACGTCACACAAGGAATATTTGTGTGCATTCCCTACATATTTATTTTTCAAGTGCATAAGCTTTGTTTGGATTCCAAAAAGCCATGGAAAGAGAGAAACACCAAAGAGTAAATACCAGTGAGACACTGCATTATCCTTTGCGTAAAAGAATTAATCAAACAGCTGTTTTAAAAGCCAGCCGTGGCATATAGATGGTAACTCAATAACGTACCTGGAAAGCAACCCAAAGGGCATAGATGCCGGCAGCCCTATAGGTCAGAGTAGGAGTCTTGTTCCAGATGTCAGACAGATGTTTATTCCCCGTGAGCAAGTCAATGACTGGATCAATCAGAGAGCACTGGTACTGGTCACAGGACATTATGAAGTAATATACAATAAGCGGCGCAAACATCAGCAGGAAAAGGATGCTTGCCAAGGAAAACCAGTCCACCTCCCTGTAATCCAAAACAGAGCTTTTGGGTTTCTTTTTCCCCCACCGGTTTTCACTTAGAACAGTGGTTTGATTAAGTTAGGCAATTTTTTCAGTGAACTTTCTAGAGTAACCAGATGAAAACTGAAAGTGTTTTCAGGGCACATGCATTTCTTTGGGTCAAATAGCTATAAAAAAACCTGGCATGTTACGTACTTTACCACAAACTGTTATAAAACAATGCTAGTTGATCAGAGCAACAGAATAGATTATTTCCCCTCCAAAATCAGAGTATTATTAGTCTTCATGTTTTTGATGGCAGTCATGGGTATAACTGGTAGACTATTCAGCTGGAAGTGGCAACAGAACCAGAAGAATATTATGCAAAGCTTGGAAACACAGAAAAGACAGACCCTGGACAGCCAGAAGTTGAACTTGCTCTACCACACACTGCCTGTAGTGGGAAGCCATATAAACACCTATGGCTCTTTCCAGCTGGAATACAATACTCTACTAATATTTGCACAACTCCTTGAGGACATGGAGATGTGTCATAAACCTTGCTACAGCAGGAGATGTGACCTGGCAATATCAGGGAGGGATGCCTGTTTTCCAAATCTCAGGAAATATTTTGTTCAGCCCTCAAAGGAACTGCAAGTTTTATGGATTTTTATTGTTTGTTTTCCTTTTCTTTTGCAAGGAAGACCATGTTTTAACACAAGCCATCTGGCAAGCTCTTTATCTTACAAAAATCTTGAATTCTTCTTTGGCATCTGCTACCACAGCTCATTATCCATGAGCTTTCAACAGAAGGGCAATTCAACAACCTGTTATTAATAGTCAAGTTTAAAATGAATGTAGTATCTATAACAATAAGTATGAACCAATCTGAAATACAATGACTAATCTGGGTCATCAGTTCTCTCACCATGCTCTTCCCCACTGGACTTGAGATGTTTGAGTACCATTTTGGGTGCTTTTGCGGCTTCTTCCTTCAGAAGGTTTTTTCTCCTGACGGGCTGCCATGATATCCTGTATGAAAGAAAATACTCATGGTATTACTCCAGCTGGAGTAATTCTTATGGCCCAGAAAAGAAATAAAAAAAAAAAAAGTTACTTAAAACTATTATATAGCCTCCTAATTACAAGAAATTTTGGGGAGGAAGTTAAGGAAAGATTTTTCTTTTTTCCTTCCTAATTCCTTATGATCTTACATTCAGCAAAACATAACCAAACCACTGATGTAAAAGCAATCCATTAAACTTCTTGGTAACTGGACTTTCTTTTAATATATATCCTAGAATATATGGCTTATTACTTACATGTGAGATGCAAAGGGAAAGAAACCGTTTTGCCACATTCTTATAAACCTCCAAAAAGAAAGTTCTGTAACTAACTGCCTTTCTTAATTAGAGAAATTGCTACTGTGGTAACATTACCTGTACTGGACCTTGGCAAATAATGTGCTTTTTCCCCAGACCCTTTGCTCCACACAGGTTAGCTACATCAAAGAAAACAAGATGACAGTTTATAATCCCCACCTAAATCAGAAATCAGTGGGAATGGAGAACAATTTACGAGGTAACACCTAACCCTCTCTGTGGAACATGCATTACAGCAGTCTTTTGCTTTGCCCAAATACTTCTTTTATTAAAGATCATCACCCCATAATCTGAACAATTTGTAATCCTCCATCCAGAAAAAAAAAAAGTGTTTCTTAAACTTTGTCTCCTGGGAAGATATAGACTCTGCAACACATGGAGTGTTGTGGTTTGCCATTCAGGGGGAATTTGCTAACACTTGTTAGTTTTGTACCTTTTCAGGCTTTGATGTTTTAACTCAAACCAGAAACTAGCAGTTATTTCCACTGAAACAAAAATGACAATACAACTCATTGTCAGGGCACTGACAAGACCTGCTCCTGCCGGGCCTGGCCCAGGACCTCCTTGACCTTGCCCATGGGCCAGAAGACCCATCTCAGCCCATGCCAGGGCCATCAGTCCCTGCCCCAGTGATGCCATAGGTATGCTGGTCTCCAGCTCCACCAGAGCCCTGCCCTGCTTGGTGATGGGTTCTGCTGATCCACATGCTGATGTCCTGGCCCAGCCTCAGGTTGTCCTCATCCCCATGGCCCTGCCTGGCCATCCCAGGTCTCTGCCAGACTATGGTTCCCCTCACCAGGGCTGACCCTGACCCCCCAACACCAGAGCTGATGGCCCTGCCTAGCCATAGCCTGGTCCCATCACCACAGGCCTGCCTGAGCACCTGACCCTGACCTACAGATCGACTTCCCAACTTCACCTGCCTCATCATCATGAACCTTCCTGATTATCTGAACTCTTGGTTGAACCCAGCTGTAATCTCTGCATCTGCCCTGCTCACCTCTTGGAGGCAGTTCAGGACTGACAGGCAAGCCCCTGCCCACAGCCATGCTATCCCCCCCATGAGCCCCTGGCTCCTTAGGGATTAGCAGGTCTCGTGGCTCCCCGATACATTAAAAGGAAGATATTTCGGTGCCAAAGTAAGGATATCTCAGTCAGGATCAGGCCAGCTGCAGGGATAACATACCACCCTTTAGATTCAAAATACATACTATGTTACTCTGCAAAAGTCTCCTCCACACAATGCATTTCAATAAAAGTGTTTATTTTCAGAAGGAATCTAAGAAGTCCAATCATTCCCCTTTGCCAACCTGGTTAGGCAGAAATCCTAAGCAAAGAATGCAAGAAGATAAGATGGGTGGCAGCAAGCTTATGTTATTTACTATGTCAATTATCCTAAGTGTTAACTACCACCTTACCTTTCATCAGAAACATTTTAAAATATGGTCAGACTTCTGACTTAGATTTCAGCCCAGACTTCAGCCAAAAGTCTACATCTGTCCAGTTATCAATACTTTCACGATGGTTTCTCAAGTAAGTTATGAAACAACCTCAAGAGGAGGTTATTGATCACAGGAGGACAGGAGATTCACTATATCAAGGTTAGAGCATGGGGACTACTCCATTTATTTGCGTTGGCTTTGCTTTAGAAGAGCAGTTCTCACAAAGAATAGCTACAATGCTAGTAAGACAGAAAAGCTCTTCTTCAGGAATCATCAGAATTGGAAATATTAAGGTCAGATGAAACCTTTGATGTCATTTAGTCCAATCCTGCTTGCCTCTGCTGGTAGCAGGGACAACTTACAACAGGTTGCTCCGGGCCTTGACCAGTTAAATTTTGAATATTTCCAAGGACACCACATGATTTGTGGTGTCTCTTTTCTAAGAGGCCCCAAAAAGAAATCCTAAGTTAAGAATTTTCATGGTGTTTAGTTTTGTTTCAGGCTCTTAAGTAACCAAATAGCCCAGCTAACTTGCACACTAGACTTGAAAACTCTGCTCAGTCTGCTAAGCATTCATAAAAGCTTGCATGCAGCTGGCAGCACCTGGGATTTGTGCAAGACCCACACACACACACCCAGTTTATCATTAATCCTACCAGACAGCGCAGAAACAGGATAATCATCCAATTACTAAAACTGGGAGCTGGGTAGATGAGACAGGTTGGCATTAAATGGGTTGCATACGGCAACTCCTAAATAGGTAACCCCCATTTAAAGGCCAACAGCTGCCACCAAGTTCTGCCTTTCTACAGAGGAATTTCAACAAGTACTTGCTTAGAACTATTCCCCTAAACAGGTACACCTCAGTCCAACAGACAGCTGTGCTGGCAGTAACAACCCCTCATGCTCAGAACAATCCCCAGGTCATTTAAAACACATTAAAATCCCACTGAAACTATACTCCTATTAGTAGCTACTTCAATTTCTATAAACACAAGCTTCCTGTCACCCCATAATACATGCCCCAGCTGTCCCTGAGCCCCTCATCAGCTTCTTAACAAGAGCCTGAAGCAAAATTCACAAACAGCAAAAATCACCTGCACATATACGCAGAAGCCAGATTCCTGCTCATGAAATACATGTATTTTAAGGGAAACCCCCTTGGTAATGGGTCGCAATTACACAGCTGGAGAGGCACAGAGGAGCTCAGCAGCCCCATGCAGGCAGAGAGGGCAGCATCTTCCCGCACCCCAGGCCCCTCATGCGGGACACGGAGAGGGGTGGGGGGGGTCGACACTCACCTCAGGGAGCATCACAGACGTTTGCGGTGATGCCGCAAACGAGGGACCCCGCAAATTAGAAACGAGCTCGGGAGCCAGGGGGGCTCCTACCGAGACGACAGCACCGCAAAAGGCTCCCTTCCAGCCCCGCCTCGCCTCTCCCCCACCAAGGCCCAACATGGCTCCGAGCGAGGTAGGCACCCACGAACACCCCCCCAGCCCACGCACGGGCGGGCTCACCGGTCCGGCGAAGATGCTGCCCGCTATCCGGAGGCGGCAACTTACCAAGCCAGCTCGACCGATCTCGCCCGCCTGGCGCCGCTCAGTCCCACAGCAGCGCTCCTCTCACGGAGAAAGAGCGACGACGGCGAGCGACCCCCACCCCCCTCCGCCACCAGCCCTCACCCGGTACCGGCGGCAGCGCGGTTCTCCTCACAGCGATATCCCGCCCCCGCCCCGCCGCGCTGACCAATCCCCGCCGCGCTCCCCTCCCCTCCGCGCCACCCCATTGGCGGAGCGCTCTCAACCCATGGGCTGAGGAGACCGGGGGGGGGTGGGGGGGACTGAGGGAGCGGAGCGGGAGCGGCGGCCGCGCCTCCGCGGGGGGCTGGGGGGGAACGGCGGGCACCGCTAATTAAGGCAGTGAGTAACATTCACGGCCGTTTTGCACGAGAGCGATTTTAACTGAGAGGGGAAGATGGGAGTTCCCACCGGGAAGGAGCGTCCCGGCCCGCCCCGGAAGCGATGGGGCGGGGGGTGTCGGTGGCCACCTGCGCCCTCAACCAGCGGGCCCGGGATTTTTGAGGGCAACCTGAGGAGGATTTTTCCCGAGTGAGTGTGGGCGGCGGTACCTCTCTCTCTCTCTCCTTCCTTCACTCCTCACGGAGGGATCCGGGCGTTTCTCGCCCGGCCGTGCCGGGTTTGGGCCTGCCTGGTCCCATGGGGCGCCCTGTCAGGGGAGGGCAGGCCGGGGCCCGTGCGGTGTTGGATCCCAAACCTCTTCCAGGTGTTGACAAGGCAAAGGCCGACCGAGGAGTCCAGAGCTCAAAATCTGGTCAGAGCCTGTGACACATTCCCAGTTCGTTGCTGGAGAATGGCCTGTGAGAAGAATCGACCACGTAGCACTCGAATGCCCGAAGCGGGCGGCCGTGGGTGGAAATCAAGGCGTTTTGCAGCTGCAAGCACAAGGGTTGGGCCTCGTGTCTTCGGAATGTGACTGGTCATGGGAAAGTCGTGGAAGATTTGTGAGGAGGACTGTGAATACGCTCGAGTGACTCGCATGTGGGGTGGCTGGAAAAGACATCTATCGCACTAATTTTTGCTTAGTTGTATGCGCTCAACAATTAGAACATCTGTGCTTAGATAACCCGGGCCTGGGATGGACTGAGGGGCACCTTAGTGACCACACCGGCAATCCCTGCCCTGCTGTTGAAGAGGTCAAAGCACAGCAGAAAACTCTGCCCGCCAGAATCCTTGAAATACAGGCCCAAACAGCAAATGTGAGCTGTCTCGCTCTCTCACTCTCTTGCTAATAAGGACTCTCTTGCTAATAAGGAGTCTCGCTCTGCGGTGCCTGTGACCCCTGCTTGCCTGCCTCTGCCCGGGTGCTGCTTTAGAGTTTCCCCGATCCATGAGGTATTGAGATTAAATTTGTTCTTTGCCCTTAATCCATGGTTTTGTGGTTGTTTCCACATCCTGCCTGCATCGGCTCACACACTGGTGTTACGGCAAACCGGCAGATAAAACTTTCTAAGACTCAGTTTAAAACTTAGAAAGCAGGTGTTCTTTATGGCGGCGCTGGCTGCACGGGGGATCGCTCTTCCTATTGTGCTCCCTAAATACTGTTGTCCAATTAAATTTGTACACAACAGGTATACATATTCAATGTAATTCCAATAAAACATTAGCATATTCATTACATTTCTGAGCATTCATTTACATATTATAATAAGCTTTTGGGCATGCATTGTTGTGCCTTCTGGTGGTCCTCATTTCGAGCAAGGGTCGTTTCTTCCTCCATCATCATCTTCTTCACCTGTCCTTTGGCTCACTTTTCATGTTGGCAAAACATTCTAACTGCTTAATTGCTTATTGAAACTAATAATCTCTCTGCTACCACCTGTTTGTCAGACAATGTCCATATTTATTGCATCCTTGTCTTAGGTCACCATGTTCTCAGGGCCACATACATCCTTTCTTATCTTACTAAGTCCTTGAAACCATTTGGGATGGTTACTAAGATAGCTACGTTTCTTTAAAAGAAGATTCTTTACAGTTTAGCTATTTATAAACTACATTAAATCTGCCTTAGGTAGCACTGGTACCGGTAATTTGTTGATTGACTTCAGTAAGTCTTCCTCCACAGAAACTTGGGATTCCACCCAGGCGCTGGCTGCTGCTCCTGGAAGGAATGTCCCAGCAATGGCACGGCATTTTGGGTGCTGTCAGTAGGGGTGATGCTTCTGCCCCTTCTGTGGAAATTGATGAGATGTTCCTTCTCGGAAGCAGTTCCGGTCCCTTGGTTCTAGTGCAGATGTAGGCTGAATTATTTTTTTTCCTGGTGTTTTTACGTGCGGTGGTTGCGGCTGCTCGGTTAACTATTGAGTCTGACACCTTCTTGCATTCAAGTTCTGGCAAAGCTGTTGGAGTCTCCAGCTACTCAAGATATTATCTATGATGTGGGAATGTAAGTGGTTTTCTGTGTGCAAATATGACAAAGTGGTAGGTCTTTAGGAGTGCTGCCTCTGCAGTTTTTCTGGATAGTGAGGGCTCTGCACCAAATCTTTAAACACATCTTCGGAACTGCTCTACTTTCCCTTTTAATTACCGCAGTTAGGATTGTGACATGCAGAACACTTTCGGAAAGGTAATCCTTTCAAAGGTGTCTGCTGGTTGAGCCCATGGAGCTGGTGTTTTTTTCAGATAGGACAAGAGGAAATGGGCACGAACTTGAATGTAAGAAGTTCTACATAAACATGAGGAGGACTTTCTTGAGTTTGAGGGTGTCAGAGCTCTGGAACAGGCTGCCCAGAGAGGTGGTGGAGTCTCCTTCTCTGGAGACATTCCAAACCCCCCTTGACAAGTTCCTGTGCAACCTGCTCTGGGTTGACCTGCTTTGGCAGGGGGGTTGGGCTAGATGATCTCCAAAAGTCCCTTCCAACCCCATGGGATTCTGTGATTCAAGAGAGAAATGGGATAATGACAGTTATTGGGAACCTTAACGGCTGGGGCCGATTGCCATGGGCAAAAGCCCTTCTGCCCTCTGCAACCACGACTGGTCTTTGACAGAAGGGTCAGGCAATGCCAGCAAAGAGATGTTTTTGAGAGTCCTGTCCTTGTTCGAGCTAAGACCTGCAGAAAACTGAAAATGACGTGATGTTTTTATTTGTTGGTGGTTTTAAATGATACCTGCAGTATTCACGGCATAGTGTTGTCAGCTCAATGCGTTTCTGCCTTTCTCTTTGACAGCCCTCGAATTGAAATGGAACTTGGTGGTGTGGAAATTTTCACTAACTCTTCAGGGAGTCACCATGTGCTGCAGAAGGCTCACACCTGGGTGGATTTGGTGAATTCTGTCAGAAAAGGTACACACTTTTAAAAAAAATAATTTTTTTTTTTCTCAGAACAGTCTCCTCTCGTGTGACAGGACATAGCATGAGCATGGGTGCCTTGACAGTCCTTGTTGTTAGTTTCTTTCCAGGTTTTCATTCACATAGCAATATTGTGTTGGAGAAATATCAATAATTCTATCAGGAAGAGGGAATAGGAATCAGTGTTTAAACTTGGACTTCTCCCCTCCCCGCGTCATCATCTTACTTAAAATACGTATTTTTCTTCTTTGAAGACTCTGTTTATTTTAAAGAAGAGAAGACATTTAGTTACTAGATTGTAATCCTGTCTAACAGTCATGAGGACAAAACCAAAGCAATGAATGTACATTACACTGTGAAAAATATTTAATTTGTACAACTGCTTTGTTATGGTAATTTAAAATGCCTTGATTATATTCAACAGTGTCTGCTCTGTCCTCAGATATCCAGACACAGCTTCTGTCATCATCTTCCTGATTTTCTCAGTCTCAATTTGAACTTAGAATTTCAATTTGGAAGTGCAGCCCTCTCCACTTGGGCTAAGAGAACGACTCATGCTAATAACAGAAGACTCCTGTCTTCCAGCAGTGTGAAAGGGCTAGAACTCACTACATTTACTCCTGTAGTTACTTGTTTCTGTCGTGTCTATCCCATGCAAAGTACTGAGGGAATATATATTTTAGCTAACCAGAAAGGCTGTGGTGGTGATCGTCTGTCTTATGATGGCTGGGCCATGATTCCAGTGAAATGGAGAAACAGTTGTACAAGGATCCCAGTTTTCACCCCATGATGTGGTAATATATTCTAGCTGCTACTTACAGCTGAAATTAGTAAGGCTACATTTATGCTCAATACTTTCTAGACACTCCAGTTACTAGGTCCATGACTCTAGACAAAAAAAAAAAAAGATGTATTTTTACCATGCTATTCAACTAGATCCCAGCTTCTGCCCAGTCAAATTACCCAGACCTGATCTTCAGTAGCTCTCCTGCTTTTGTGAGCGAGGAAGAGCTGTCACAGTAGAAGAACTTCCTGAAAGTGTTTGCGTATGCAATCACCGTGTTTAGGACAGACCCTGTTAATTTATATTTCCTTATGTAAGGAGAAAAGGGCAAAGGCTGCAGTGTTCAAATTACGGCCTGCTTTGGCAGACAAAAAGTTTGATAGGTTGAGCTTTACTTCGAAAACGTCTTTGCAGTAGATTTGTCATCAAAGCTGGAGGTTTCCTCACGTTATGTGCCCAATTCCTCCCTGTCCCCAGTATGCTGCTTGCCTTTTCCACTTGTCCTTGTGCCGCCGCTGCTGGTGAACCTATTGTTCAGCCATCTGACAAGCACTATAAATCTGGTTTATGAGCGCCCTGGTGTACTCAGTGAAGCGAGTCCGTTGTGCTCGCTTTGTAATGGAAGGGATTCTGCTGAGTCAGAAGTGACTGGTGAAGTCAGCATAAAAATCTGTATTGAAAAAAGTTGCATGCTTTCTTCTTCCCCAACATTTTTTTTTTTTTTTTTTGTAGTCCAGGACTGTCAAGCATTGTTTATCTGTCTGGGTAGATTCCATCTGATGTTGAAAGCCTTTCCATAGGAGGTGCTGGTTGCCACTCTGGACTTGGGGGATGTTTGAAGTTACAAAGCAGAGATTTCATCTCAGAACTTAACGGTTAGAATGGAGGTTATGTTTGTAAACTGTCAAGTTTGAATAGTTTTTGAATCTTAACAGTATTTTCATGTCTCGATTTTCACAGATCTGATATTTTCTAGGTATATGCTACATGAAAGTTGAAGTTTTCCCAATTCTTCTTTCCTATTGCTTAGGCAAGTAAAGTGAGTCCCTATCCCAGGGTAAAAGTGAATTTTGCTCTGTCATGTTCTGATGATATAGCTGTACCTACGTGTATGCCAATCCAGTGGAGACAACATAGTCCTGAAGAGATGTGAGGTAAGCACATAATCTGTTGCTTGAAAATTACTTTGATTTTTTTTAAAAAAGAAAAGATAAACTTAAGATTTTACTTATCATGGAATCATGGAATCACAGAATTGTCAGAATTGGAAGGGACCTCTAGAGATCATCTAGTCCAACTCCCCTGCCAAAGCAGGGTTGCCCAGAGCACATCACTCAG
>JAOTQQ010000041.1:62911297-62944796 GCA_026546715.1 Gallinago undulata
TTTATTTTTTTTTAATGTGGTTGGACTCGATGATCTCAAAGGTCCCTTCCAACCACTAAGATTCTGTGATTCTGTGAGTGGCCAAAGTGCCCTGCTGTCAGTGCAGATCAAAACATTGCTGTTGCAAGCTCAAGATTGGGTCTTTTCTCTTGGATACGTGACCTGTACCGGTAATTAGAGAGCTACCAAGCTGGTGAGGGGGTCTGGAGAACAGGTCCTATGAGGAGAGACTGAGGGAACTGGGCATGTTTAGTCTGGAGAAGAGGAGGCTGAGGGGAGAACTCATTGCCCTCTACAACTACCTGAAAGGAGATTGTAGAGAGGTGGGGGTTGGCCTCTTCTCCCCAGGGAATAATGACAGGACCAGAGGAAATGGTCTGAAGTTGCGGCAGGGGAGGTTTCGATTAGATATTAGGAAGAATCACTTTACTGAGAGAGTGGTCAGGCACTGGAACGGCCTGGCCAGGGAGGTGGTGGAGTCACCATCCCTGGAGGTATTTAAGAAACGTGTAGATGTGGCACTTCAGGGCATGCTCTAGTGGCTGAGATTGTGGGGGTCTTTTGTGTGTGTATGGTTGGATCTCGGAGGTCCTTTCCAAACTATGAAGATTTTTTGATTCTGTGATTTGTTGACTTATTTCAGCGAGTATTCCTCCACAGAAACTTGGGATTTGGCCCCAGCTGCTGCTCCTGAAGGAATGTCCCAGCGATGCTGCATCATTTAGGTTGCTGTCAATAGAGATGATGCTGGTGGTGCTGCTCCTGCCATTCTGTACAAACTGATGGGATGTTCCTGGTCGGAAGCAGTTCTGGTCCTGTGGCTCTGGTGTGGATATTGGCTGAATTATTTTTTTCTTCTGTTTGTATCTGCAGTGGTTATGGCTGCTCGGACCACTATTATGAGTCTGACACGCTCTTGCATTCGTTTCAAGTTTTGGCAAAGCTGCTGGAATCTCCAACTACTCAAGATATTATCTGTGATGTGGGAATGTAAGTTCTTTTTGATGTAAAGATGACAAAGGGGTAGATTTGTAGGAGTGCTGCCCCTGCTGTATTTCTGGATAGTGAGGGGTTTGCACCAAACTTGTAAAGGCATCTTTGGAACTGCTCTACGTTCCCTTTTAATTACCATGACTAGGACTGCAACATGCATAACACTTTCTGAAAGACCATCCTTGATTTCTGGTGGTTGAGCCCTTTAAGACAGAAATAGGATAATTACAGTTATTTATTGGGAACCTTAATGGCTGGGCCCAATGGCCATGGGTAAGCTTTTGGGTGAGACTTTGTATTATTTTCTTCTGGAGAAGAGAAGGCTGAGGGGAATCTGACCAATGCCTACAAATACTTAAAGGGTGGGTGTCAAGAGGATGGGGCCAGTCCTTTTTCAGTGGTGTCCAGTGATGGGACAAGAGGAAATAGGCACAAACTTGAGTATAAGAAGCTCCACCTAAACATGAGGAGGAACATCTTTACTTTGAGGGTGGCAGAGCCCTGGAAGAGGCTGCCCAGAGAGGTGGTGGAGTCTCCATCTCTGGAGTCATTCAAAACCCGCCTGGACACGTTCCTGTGCAACCTCCTTTAGGTGGACCTGCTTTGGTAGGGGGGTTGGACTAGCTGATCTCCAGAGATCCCTTCCAACCCCATGTCATTTGTGATTCTGTGATTATATGTAACGCAAAGGGTTTATAAATTATCTCTCTTTGAGGAGTGTCTGGGCTGATGTAACTTGCTTTGACTGGCAGATATCCTTATAGGTGACATATGTATATGGCAAAGTCACTGCAGCTGTTGTAAATCATGTGCTGACAGTGATAAATTATAACTGTAAAATTGACATATATACACCTACTTGTTTTAGTGTTGATATAAGCACATAGAACTAGCCTGGTAATGTCGCAGGGAGTCAAGTTTGATTAAATAAGTTAGTTGAGCTGGGGAAAATCTTGTGACCTAGTTGTGTTTCTCTGGCATTCCAGTGCTCTGGCAGTAGTTGATGTATCTGAAACTGACAGAATGGTCAGTAACTCTGATTTTTATTTTTTTTTTTGCAAACAACTATTTGAATTAAAAAAAATGAGAAGCTAAAACTTGATGTATTGTTTTGTTTAATTCTCTTTAGTGATAAGGTGTAGAAGTGTTGTCTTAAAAATATTTTTGCAGTGAAGTAGCTTCTGTAGCTTTTTTAAAAATTTCTTTTAATGAAACTGATTACTCCGCTTATTTTCACAGGCCTGTTCTGCACAGAAACGTTCGCTACAATTGTCGAGTGATCTTTTTAAATAAGTAAGTAGTTTCTTTATGTGTTCTATGAGACAATACATTGGTAAGTCCTTTGAGAGACCCATTTGGCCTTCAAGTAAGATTCTTCAGTGCTATGTAGAGCGATGGAGTTCTCTTCCTATCTACTAAATTTTTGAGACAACTAGTGTTTTCCATTATCTTTTTCCTTTCTGAATTTGCAGAAACTAAATTTCCACAATTTTCTGAAAGACCCAAGAAAAAAGTCCTTAGGTCTGCAAAGAGAAAAAATTATTGTATGTAATAGTTGTTTAATGGACATCATAATAGAAAAAAAAAAAGAGTTGGTGTTAATCTGTATTCTTACTTAGTCTTGTTTGGCTGTACATCGGGTCTTAACTCGCTCTTTCTGTTTTGTTTTATGTTTTAAGAAAAATTCTTCTGATCAGACCTAAAATATCTCTGGCAAATGCAGGAAACTACAGGGAACTTAGGTGGTTTACCCCGTGGAGCAAAGCAAGGTAGGCTGGCTACTGTTAAAATTGTGTTTAAAAACCATAGCTTGCTGTTTGCAGCCACAGCAGAAGGGTTGAAATCTCTACAGCAATCCATCAGTGCGGCTCCAGGGTGAGCAGCAAGATGGTCAGCTAAGCTATGAAATTGAAGCATATTGAAGCTTATTAAGTTTATTAAGGACAATCAAATTGTCAGCTCTGAATTGCTGAGCCGGAGGAAAAGTATGTCTCAATGATGCTGCAACCGCTGTAGTAGCATCATTTTCCTGGTGTCTGCTTTCTAACTATGTGCAATTCAGGATTGGAAGAGCCTGTGTTTATCGGCTCGATTGCTGCATCCTTGTCAATATTAAACTGGAAAAAACAATATGAAACGGAGGAGAGAATTTTAATGACTGCAGGGGATGAAAGCTACGTACCTTGTGATGCTGCAGAATACATTTCGTGATCGTCTCTGATACTATGTATTCATCCTGTAATCAGAGAATGGTTCTGACTTGATGGTCCCAGTAAAGTACTTCTGAGAGAGCTCCTGAGCATCTGTCCCAGTCAATTCCAGCTGAGTTCCAAGTTACTCCTGTAGTAATGCTGCAAAAAGGCAACCTTTTATTTGATATTTGGCTTGCATGATGTGTTTTTTGTTAGGTCTAGTTTATAGCTAGGAAGAAGCATCATTTATTGTGCATTTCTGAAGCAAAGTGGGATGTAGCTTGATTATAATCTTTACACTTCTGACCAATTTCACAGGAAGTATGAAGGTATTTTTTTATTTTTTAAACTTACACAGCCCTGTACACCTGAAATATGATTTCTTTAATCAGTGTTACAAGGTGCCAGAATGTGGAGATGAGAATCAGTTTTGATGCTGTGATTTACATAACAATGTATTCACAACCTGTACATCTGCTTTAGGCATGTGGAGGAATATTTTCTACCCAGGATAATTCAGGAAGTGACCGGACAGGTAAGTTTTTAAAGGATTCTTTTTCTTTCTAAGTTCAGCATCTTCCAGATTCAGCAATTTAAATGAATAAAATTTGTACCATACAAATGTCATACACCAAATTCTGCTGTCAGCCATGTTGCAAATTCATAGCTTGGGACTAGAAATGAGTATGTGTTTTTAGGTAAAAAAAACAAAACAAAACCTTTTTTATTTAGAAGGGTCTAAAACTTAGGTTATTTCCTGCTAAAGCATAAGTGTGATTCCTGGCAATAGACAGTTTCTGTTCTGTAGATTGTTTCATTCAAAAGCAGTTGTGTTGTTCTGAAGCAAAGTGCTGGATCTGAATCTAACTGATATTTGAACACAAAATTTCAGTACAAATTTGCAGTTTAGAGTTTGGGGTTTTTTTTGTTTGATTGTTGTTGGTTGTTTTTTTACTTGATAGCAATGATGAAAGGTGTAATGTGATTGATATTGTGTCACTCATTTCACATAAGTGAGTATATAGTTTTCATATATATTTAACTTCTTGAATTGAATAGATTCTTCTGTTATCTGTGTGTAAGGATGTTCTTGTTTTTTCTCAGGAAACTGTTCCTTTTGGGGATGCAGTGCTAGCAACCAAAGATACCTGCCTGGGGGCAGAAATATGTGAAGAACTCTGGGCACCAAACAGGTAAAGGAGAAGAAGAAATGGAAAGTAAACTAAAACATACCCTGTGCCTTCCCAAAACAAAAATGTTTGAAAAAAAAAAATCTGCTTATTATTCTTGTATGTAGTATATCTTTCAGAAAGTGCCAGTGAGCTGAAATATATTTAGGAGCAATAAGGATATCATGGGAAAGATTTCACTAGGCTACATGCAGGATGGTAAATGAGTTTAGGTGGTTAAGCTAAATTCATTTGGAACAGAAGGTAGGCAAGAAATACTGAAAAGAAATAGAATGAAAATGGTGACCTGAGGGAACAACTGGCAGATCTCTCATCGATGATAGAGCTCTCATTCCAGATACTCTTCAGCTTTTAGTTCAACCTGAGGTTGAAATGTCCTCTCTGGATCAGTTTCTATAGCTTGATCTAGGATCAAAGTGACAAAGTTTATTTTGTATCAACTTGTAGCATCAATTTTGTCTCTTAATTATAATCCTGTATTATTCCCGTGTGCTGTGCCTAGTCTTAAAAATTTGAGACTATTGTTAGATCTTTTTATTTTAATTGCTTTATTCTTTTTATCTTTGGCTTTGGCCAGCTTCTCCAAAACATTCCACTTGACAGACAAATTGAGCTGTCTTATATTTGTCAAGCTAGAGCATAGGTTTCTAGGAACATTACTTTGAGATGTATCAGGGTGTTTTTTTTTTTTCTATTTAGCTGTTAGTTTAGGCCTTCTACTTTAGTTTTTAACCTGCATCAGACAACAAATAAAGACAATGCAGAAGGAAACAACAAAAAGTCACTAAAGGAAAGCAAAGCCTAGTGCCCTTAAGTAATATTTCCTGTTATTATTTTAGTTCCTGTCACAATTTAGAGTTCTTCCCAATGACAAAAAAGATCCTGCTCACAAAGATCTGATGCTGGGTGGGGCTGGGGATCTGAAAAACATGAAAGCTGTTGTACATAAAATAAACAAAATGTTCCCAATGTTTTTCCAAATCTCCCAGATGTTAATTTCCTTGTATGCTTCAGACAGTGTGGTATGTTACAGACAAAGTTGTGTTATTTTTTAAGTGTTTTTATTTTATTTTGACATTGGAAAAAGAAAAAAACAAACAAACAGCAGTGAAAGTATTTTCCTTCTCATGGTTCTGTTTGCTTATGCTTTGGGGTTTATAAGAGAGAAGGAAAATGTTACAATTGATCTTGTAAGAGTATCTCTATGTTGCCCTTTCAGACCAAGAAACAGCTTGCAATTATTGCTGGTCTTTGACAGAAATCAGAAATGCAAGAAAACATGCTTTTGAGAGTCCTGCCCTCGTTCAAGCTAAGACTGGCGATGACATAGATGTTTTTATTTGTCAGTGTTTTTAACTGATACCTGCAGTATTCACAGCCTAGTTTTGCAAGCTGATTTTTTTTTTTGTTTGTTTCTACCTTTCACTTCGACAGCCCTCACATTGAAATGGGACTTGATGGCGTGGAAATTTTCACTAACTCTTCAGGGAGTCACCATGTGCTGCGGAAGGCTCACACCCGGGTGGATTTGGTGAATTCTGCCACAGCAAAGGTATACACTTTATAAAAAAAATAATCTTCTTTTTGCTTATGCACTTCATTTTTTTATTCTTTGTTCAGAACAGTCTACTCTACTGTGACAAGAGGTAGCATGAGCGTGGGGGCCTTGACAGCCATTGTTGTTAGTTTCTTTCCAGCTTTTCATTCACGTGGCAACATTGTGTTGGAGAAATATCAATAACTATATCAGAAAGGGGAAATAGAAATCAGTGTTTAATGTTGGACTTCTTTCTCCCCTCCCCCATCATTTTACTTAAAATATATAAAATTTTTCTACTTTGAAAATTCTGTTTATTTTAAAGAAGAGAGGACAGTTAGTTACCAGACTGTAATCCTGTCTAACAGTGATGGGGACAAAACCAAAGTAAGCAATGTGCTTCACACTGTGAAATGTTTAATTTGTTCAGCTACTTTGTCACTGTAATTTAACATGCTTTGGTTACATTTAGCAGTATCTGCTCTGTCCTCAGATATCCAAACACAGCTTCTGTCATCATCTTTCTGCTTTTCTCAATCTCAATTTGAATTTAGAATTTCAATTTAGAAGTGCCAGCCCCCTCTATTTGGATGGAATGACTCTTGCTAGTAACAGTTCTGACAGTATGAAAGGGCTAGAGCTCACTACATTTACTCGTGTGGTTACTTGTTTCTGTCATGCGTATCATATGCAAAGTACTTTCTCAAATGACAGAAAGTCCCAGCCATAAGTCATTAATAATATAAAGACAGAGGAAGATTATAGGGACAGGAACAGAGAAATAATATTTTGTCTCTTAGCATTCTGTCAGGTGCTACATTCTGAAGAGCATTTTTTTTCTGCGTGTTTATTGTCCTCTCAGAATGGTGGAATATATGTTTTGGCTAACCAGAAAGGCTGTGATGGTGATCGTCTGTATTATGATGGCTGTGCCATGATTTCAATGAATGGAGAAACTGTTGCACAAGGAGCCCAGTTTTCACTTGATGATGTGGTAAGATACTCAGTCTGTAGCTGCTATTTACAGGTGGAATTAGTGTGGCTACGTTTATGCTCAACACTTTCCAGATATTCCAGATACTAGGTCTATGTCTCTAAACTAAAAAAGATACATTTTTACTATACTGTTAAAATAGATCCAAGGGTTTTCCTAGTCAAATTGCCCAGACCTGATCTTCAGTAGCTCTCCTGCTTTTGTGAGCAAGGAAGAGCTCTTGCAGTGGAGGAACTTTATAAAAACATTTGCATATGCAATCACCATGGTTAGGAGAGATGCTGTTAATTTATTTTCCCTTATCTAAGAAAAAAAGGACCAATTATGACCGGGTTTGGTAGACAAAAGGTTTGATAGCTTGAGCTTTACTTCCAAAATCTCTTTCCTAGTAGATTTCAAAAATCGTAGGTTTCCTCACATTATCTGCAGAATGACTCCCTTTCCCCAGTACGCTCCTTGCCTTTTCCACTTGTCCTTTGCCACAGCTGATGGTTGTTCAGCCATCTGTAAGTGCTATAAATCTGTTTGGTTTATGAGCATCCTGGTGTACTCAGTGAAGCGAGTCAGTTGTGCTGGCTTTGTAATGTAAGCGATTCTGCTGAGTCAGGAGTGACTTGTGCAGTCAGCATAAAAATCTCTATTGAAAAAAAGTGGCATGCATTCTTCTTCCCCAACATTTTTTGTAGTCTCGGCCTGTCAAACATTGTTTGCCTGTCTGGGTAGATTCAATCTAATGTTGAAAGGCTTTCCATAGGAGGTGCTGGTTGCCACTCTGGACTTGGAGGACGTTCGGAGTTACAGAGCAGAGATTTCATCTCGTAACTTAGCGGTAAGAATTCTTTATGGAGGTTATGTTTATAAACTCTGCCAAGTTTGTAATAGCTATTGAATCTTAAAAGTATTTTCATGTCTTGATTTTCACTGTGTTTTATAGATCTGATGTTTTTTATAGACATATGCTGCATTAAAATTGATGTCTTCCCAATTCTTGTGTATCATTGCTTAGGCAAGCAAAGTGAATCCTTATCCCAGGGTAAAAGTGAATTTTGCTCTGTCATGTTCTGATGATGTAGCTGTGCCTACGTGTATGCCAATCCAGTGGAGACATCATAGTCCTGAGGAGGAGATCAGGTAACCACATACTCAGTCTGTTGCTTGAAAATTATTTTGATTTAAACAAACAAAACCCATAAGATCTTATTTATGTTTAAGCAAAGAAAGTATCTCATTGGAATAGCACAGTAAATATGTTGACTTGCTTAAGTCTTGTTCCATAACCCTCTTGGAATGACCATGTTCTGTAATTTCAGCCTTGGTCCTGCATGTTGGCTTTGGGACTACTTAAGGCGCAGCAAACAGGTAAGAACAACTGGTTTTGTTCTTTGCCTCGGCACACACGTCTCCTCCTTTGTCCCAGGGACGGCACAGATTGCTGTCCTGTGCTGCTGTTTGTGACGTTTTCACTGGTAGCTCATTCAGACCTAAAACTCATATGCAAAGTGTGACCCTAGTATGCTCTTCAGACCTATTCCTTAGGAATTGTGATTTCTTTGAAAGCAACAGTCAAGATTACTTCATCAAGGGGATTTCTTTTCTTTGAAACACTGTTTTTTTTTCAGTGAGGTAAACATTTTAATGGCGTAATGGGGATGTTTAAAATAAGCAGAGTAACATGAACTAGAAATTCAATTTAATAGTGAAATATATATGAAAAACTTAATCCTTTTTATTAGCTCTTCTGACTGACTAGAGGGTAAAGACATACTGGAAGTATTTCTAGCCAAAGGGTTCACACCAACTACTTGTTTGATTATCCAGCTGATGAGCATTTAAGAGGATTTACTAGGTCTGGTTTGTTTGGTTTTCCCCAGCAGAATATAAGCAGACTTGGACAATGCATGTGTAATTCTTTTAGAAGAGTATGTTTCTGAATGGTACAATATATGTTTTTCTAATTTTGCTATTGGGAATGTCGTCTTTGCTCTATTTTCAAGGCAGGATTTCTCCTCCCTCTTAGTGGTGGAATTGACAGCTCTGCTACAGCTTGCATAGTGTACTCCATGTGTCACCAGGTTTGCCTGGCAGTCAGGAATGGAAGTAAGTAGATATGCATGGCTGGTTATCAACAAGTTCATATTAGCTGGGGGCAATAGGTGCAAGGGGTCATTAATGGTAGAGTCTTGCCTAATTGTTCTAATGGAATCCTTTGTATTTCTTCAGAAATTCCAGCAAAAGCATGTGTCCAGATTTCAGGTTCCTTGGATTGGCTTAATAGTTTTAATTTTGGGTTTAAGAATTGGATGTGTAACTCAGACTAGTAACTCAGTTGGCTAGAGTGTTGTTCAAAGTGCTGGCTGATGTAGTTTAGGGATTTCAGTTTATCATGAGAATTTTCTCCTCCTGTTAAATTCAACACTACAAAACACAGTTACGCATGGCTCAAGCTCTTCAACAGGCTTTAAGTAGACTATATGCATTTAGCTAATCCTTTGCACATATTAAATTGTATTTTCTGTGAGGTCTCTTTAAGGCATAGAACAAAAGTATTTAATAGTTCCGTGTTCAAAATTAGGAGCAAAATTAGTAATTCTTTTATTTGATATATGAAAAAAAAAATGTTTGGGGATTTAGATGATAGATTCATCTTATTTGTGAGGGGCAGCATAAAGCTCAATTGGAATACAAGAAACATGAGATATTCTGGATAGTGGGAGCACAATAATTTCCACTATCTCTTTTGCTTTGTCCCCAGATGCAGATGTGCTGGCTGATGCGCGCAGGATTGTGAACGATGAGACCTATGTCCCTGAGGATCCTAGAGAATTTTGCAAGCGTATCTTTACCACTTGCTATATGGCCAGTGAGAACTCCTCCCAGGATACTTGCAACAGGGCTAAACTTCTGGCTGAGCAAATAGGCAGGTACAAGCTGAGAAGCGCTGGGAAAAAAAATCATGTTCTGGCAAAGACTGTCATCTAAAGCTTTTAACCTCTGAAATAGGAAAAAATGGGAGACGGATAGCAGGGTTGATAAGTAAATTATAATTTAAGTATTTAAATATGAGGCAAACTTAGCAGCATTTTGTTGAAGGACATGGAAATTTGGAAACAGACTCTGGAAAGTGTTATACTTCATACCAGATCTGAGATGGGAGCAGTCTTAAAACATCATTTGATGGGTGGAGGATTTGGCTTTTTTTTAAACGTTATTTTGTATAGTCAGATTGTGCTAGTTGAGTCACTTCTGCTTGAATTCTTCTCAGCTACCACATCAATCTGAACATAGATGCGGCTGTGAAAGCTATTGTGGGAATTTTCAGCATGGTGACAGGTCGAATGCCCCGTTTTTGTGTCTATGGAGGGAGCAGCAGAGAAAACCTGGCGCTCCAGAATGTGCAGGTGTGTTTCATGTCGGCTGGATCAGGTCATATACTTTTTTTTTTTTTTTTTTTTTTTTTCTTTTTTGGAAGGAGTACAAAATGGTAAAGTAGCATTTAATTTGCATTGCTCTGAAAAACTGAACTTCTAGTAAATGCTTGTAGGCAGCAGAAATCTAAAACCCCACATAACTCAGGAGAAGACCAAGATTATGTCTACCACAGAAAAGACATTGAGGTGCTAGAGCAGGTCCAGAGAAGGGCAGCGAAGCTGGTGAGAGGTCTGGAGAATAAGTCTTATGAGGAGAGGCTGGGGGTGTTCAGCCTGGAGAAAAGGAGACTGAGGAGAGATCTTATCGCTCCATACAACTACCTGAAAGGAGGTTGTAGAGAGGTAGGGGTTGATCTCTTCTCCCCAGTCACAGACGATAGGACAAGAGGAAGTGGCCTCAAGTTGTGCCAGGGGAGCTTCAGTTTGAATATTAGGAAAAATGTTTACTCTGAAAGGGTTATTAAGTATTGGAACAGGCTGCCCCAGGAAGTGGTTGAGCCACCATCCCTGGACATATTGAAAAGACGGGTTGACGTGGTACTTAGTGACATGGTTTGGTGATGGCTTTTTTTATCAGTTAGGTTGATGGTTGGACTAGATGATCTTAAAGGTCCCTTCCAACCTAGACAATTCTATTCTATGATTCTATAATTATTGTTTGTGACTTTTATAGGATGGTCAGGAAGAAATAGTACATGCCTGTATACAATCAATAGCATTGGTTTAGATACTGTTTAGAAAAGCATCCTAACAGAGTGCCAGGGCAGGAAAATGAGCAGTAAAATATTCTAATAAACAAGTCTCCATCCATTAGAATTGTGGCAGGTGAAGACTCAAAAATATTGCTGATATAGACTGGGCTTCCCTTTAGTGAATATTAGCAGGCTTTAAAAGGCTCCATACGAGATGTCAGGCTTACCCATTCCAGGTCCTAGATGTCCTCAGTTTTAGAAGGTGGAAGAAATGTTTAGACAGATGGTTTATCTGCGTACTTCATCCCTCATGGATGCTTATTAGTGGTTGTAGGAGATAGAATTGCAGAATAGGGAATAGTTGCCATTTCTGAGTAGAATAAACTTTCCAAGTTGTGTAAGTCTGTAGCAATAGTGGGTACCAAACCTGTTTTTCCTATGTGTGTTCACCATCTTCTCCACAAGCCCGTCATTCTTGCGTTAACATTTACCCCTCTGACACTTTGTTCTTTAAGGGTTTTTTTAGAAAATTGATTAAGAAAAAAATAATTTGTAAATTTGCTTTATTTTTCATTTTGCTTTGCAGGCTAGAATAAGAATGGTCCTCGCCTACCTTTTTGCTCAGCTGACACTTTGGACTCGTGGGATGCCAGGAGGACTTCTGGTGCTGGGATCAGCCAATGTGGATGAAAGGTTGGTGAAAGTTAGAAATCTAAAACCAGGTGAACTGGGAACAGGTCAGTGCATTTCTTCACAGCTCTACCAAATCCCAGTGTAGATTATTACTCAGAAAAGATAACAAGCTAAGAATACATTGATAGCAGCGAAATTAATGAAAATAGTTTAATTTGCCTTCATGGGAAATTGTCTATTTCAGAAGCTTAGCCAAAGTATTGGCATCGTTTTCCAATAAAATGCTGCTCCTTCCTTAGCTGTTTTCAGTAGAGCTTGCCTGTGCAGTTACCAGGTTAACTCTCCAATCTGTTATTTGTTGTGTTTTCAATTACTGCAATAGAAATTAAGTTGTTAAGTTTGAGTTGAAAAATAGATTTTAAAAGTCTGGAGTACTGTTATGAGAGCTGGCTATTTGAAGGTTAAAGCAATTCCTATTGTGAGACTGATAACCTCACAATCTGGGAGAATAGCGTATGCTGATTCTATAGGTGTTTAAGTGCTTATTAATTGGTGAGGACAATATTTTAATTGTTTTGCATCAAATATATTGCCTCAACATGGGCAGTTTTGCAGTGCTTCATAATTGTTTAAAATACTGTCTTCCTCCTCTTGGTAATTTCATGGCTTTAGGCTAGCCCTGTTGCAGCTATACATTTGCCCTTTATATATAAATACAGTAACAGTATGCAGTCTGTTTTTCCCTGTCTTTAAACTACAGATATATATTCTCTATAGTATAAACTATATATATAATATATATACTAATGTTACATTATTATTTACTATTACTATATACAATTTCCTCTCTGGCTCAGTCTTCGAGGTTACTTGACGAAGTACGATTGCTCAAGTGCTGATATCAATCCCATTGGTGGAATCAGCAAGACTGATTTGAAGAACTTCATACAATACTGCATTGAAAATTTCCAGCTCACGGCCCTCAGAAGGTGAGTCCTGAAGTAGTGAAGTTTGGTGACTGCATTTCTAGGCAGCAGATTGTGGGCTTCACGGTTTGGTTTTCTCTACTTTGCTTTTTAAACCTGGAGTGGCTTGCAAGTACCACTTCTTTAGGGTTATCTAGTCCTTTAACAGCTTCTGCCCTGAAAAAGTTTTGAATAAAGCATTTGATTTTTAACAAACCAGACTGTTTATTACCTAGTACTCATGAGATTAGACAGAATTCATTTTTTTCTTTTTACTTCTCTTTACTTCTACAGTATCATGTCAGCTCCACCCACTGCAGAGTTAGAGCCCCTGGTGGATGGACAAGTGGCTCAAACTGATGAGGTAATGCTCTGGTAAGCTTTATCCCAAAATCTGTTTTTTGCCCAATAACTATTATTTCCTCTTGTACGAATCCATGCTTTTTGACAAGCGTATGGTAAACAATCTTAAAGCCTCTGACAAGGCATTAGTATCCCACACCAGCCTTATCTATGTTGACAATAGTTTCCAAAACGGCAAATGAACATATTTTAAATGTTTTTATATTTTGGGCAC
Organism: Gallinago undulata; assembly: GCA_026546715.1. Classification (NCBI taxonomy): domain Eukaryota; kingdom Metazoa; phylum Chordata; class Aves; order Charadriiformes; family Scolopacidae; genus Gallinago; species Gallinago undulata. The sequence continues at coordinate 62,924,499 of JAOTQQ010000041.1, forward strand.
TTAGAAGGATGAGTGTTCTGAAATTCAGTTTGTTTTAAAGTTTCTTAATATCAGAAGAGAGTCAATTAGGGCTAGTGCAATGGCTGGTGGCAAAGCTGTTTTGCTTGTCCCTCAACCCCTCTCTCTGCTATCCGCATGGATAAGGGAGAACTGGTAAGCCTCACAACTGTATCTAAAGGCTGTTGGATGTTTGACTGCAGGATATTGTAAAACTCTGTGATAAGAGTTGCTGAATTAGTGTTTTTTTTTTAATTTGGCCTTACGTTACTGATAGATACTACATTTGAGCTACCTAGGAGGGAAAATTAACAAATCTTTTGCAGGACATAAAATGTTTTCACTGGCCAAATCAAATATGTTCATGGAATGATTTCAAACCTCCCATTTCAGAGAGATTCCAGTTTTTTTGTTTTTTTTGTTTTTTTTTTTTCGTTCTGCTCATAATATTACTATCTCTTTGTCTTTTTGGTCATTGGCAATTTCATTTTGGTGTTTCTTTGATTAAACTAGGTTATTGTAATTGCTCCATAAAACTATTAGTTACAAATTGCATAGTTAAGATTTTCAGTGATTTTCTATTTGTTTGATTTCAGGCAGATATGGGGATGACATATGCAGAGCTCTCAATCTATGGCAAATTAAGAAAAATTGCAAAGGCTGGACCATACAGTATGTTTTGTAAGCTGATTAATATGTGGAAGGAAATTTGTACTCCAAGAGAGGTAATCTTAAAAAAAAAAAAAAATAAAGTCATGTAATGTCTTTGCCAAAATAGAGTGTATTTGGAAAAAGGCTGAGTAAGGTTCCTTTCAACTGAAAGAGTTAGTTTAATTATTCTGTGTTTAGAGGTTATTCTTACAGGTGTAGCAGAAGATGCTGAAAAAACTGGTATGTGTCTCTTGAATGAATGGAGCTTGTTGTCTGTGTTGCAAGTTGTTTAAACATAATTGGGTAATTTGAAAACAATTACTTCAGAACTATACCTTCTGGGGGAGATTATTCTCTGAAGCATACATGGCTGACTACTCTTGAAGCCTTTAGTTACATATTCTGAGACAGAAAATGGTACTTGCTTTGAAAGACCGTCTACACTGAAGATCTGTCTGCTTTGCTGTTGGGCAGTTCTTCCTTTCTTGTGCATAAAGGAGAAAGTTCAGTTTATCACCTGAGTTGCAGAGGCTTGTGCTTACTGTTATGTTTCTTACAAGTCCTTCTTGGTAATTGTTGGGTGCGGAGACTGAGGTGGTGTCTGAAAATGGTCTTAAATGCCTCTTACAGATAGGGTCATGCACAGTGATTCATGCTATGAGTGGTAGTTAATTTATGGAAATATTAATGGAAGAAAATGAATGTGTAAAGCTAGAACACATTCTCAGCTAAATGTTTTAGTACTAAGAAACTTAATTTGATTAAAAGCTATATTCTTTGTACACCAGGTGGCATCAAAGGTTAAGCATTTCTTCAGGATGTATTCCATTAACAGACATAAAATGACGACCCTCACTCCTTCCTACCATGCTGAAAACTACAGTCCAGATGACAACCGATTTGATCTGCGACCTTTCCTTTACAACACCACGTGGTCCTGGCAATTTAGGTGTATAGATAAACAGGTAAATGCCCTCTACTTCTTGTACAGATTTTTTTATTTAAAGCCCTTGCAGTGGGACAAGCCTAGTTCCAGTAAATATCCAGCAAAAGACAGCTAGCATTTAAGATAGTAGGTATTACAGAAATAAGTGTGATTGATTGTTCTTTTCACATGATTGAGGGTAAGAATTATCGGATTTCAGTATGAGCTGGGGGTTTTTTCTTTTGTTGTTTTCCATTTTTAAGTACAGCTTGTCATATTGCTAGGAAAGCAAGAAGAAGATAAAAAGAGAATATATGTACGGGGCCAGAAACTAATAGGCGTACCTGTACTCATGAAGTCATGTGCTAATGCAGAAAACAAGCTTATGTGTTTCGGTTACAGTTCAGGACCTGTCTGAAGGGATCTTTTTAATTGCAAGATTAAGACTTGACCTACATCTGTGTGGGAAAAGGCTCACAAATGTGTTTGCGCAAAGATAGAAGCAGTAATGGTACAGTGCTTAGTTTGAGCACTCTGAGGTGTGGAGGACATCAAACAACTATCAGAACCATGCATAGCTTTTTGTAGTTTTTAGTCACACCTTCAATGTTATTTTAATGCGGGGGGTTTTTTATGGCAAAAGTGCTGGGTTGAGGAATTTTAGCACCTTGAAGTTTTTTTCTGCCAGAGATCTTTACACCTCAGTTACTTTTAAGAGTATGTTTATATATGTAATAAAATATTAATTCCCTCATCTGTGACATGCCAGACATGCTGTAATAGAGTTTTATTACCTTGAAACCTAGGATAAAAGCTACCACGTGCAGCACTTTATGGTAAGTCTGCATGATGGAGATTTTTCCATCATTTTGGACTTTTTCCCACTGAAGTCCAGGACAAAAGTTCTTTTGGCCTTAGTGGGAGTTGGGTAAAATATTTTTGTAGGGTCTGGACCAAAATGTAATTATTTTATGCTTACAGTAAGTGTGATTAAGATATTTTAGTAATCCATGGTGTTGGATCTTTAACTCTTTTAACTAGATTTGTATGTAATAGCAGTTGTGCTGTGCAAGGGTACTGGCCAGCAACTTATTCCTGTAAACCGAGAGTCACATTTGGGGAAGAATCTTATGTAGACAACAGAAACCTGAAGTGATAACTCATTATGATCGACAGCTTTTTGTAAGACTGGAAAATAATGACTTGCAATAATGCGAGTCAAATCTGCCCTATAACAAGAAAGGAAATTCTGTAAGAGTTTCCACTGATTGTGCATATTCAGCACAATTGTAATTCTGAAGAAAATTGCTGTGTAGAACAATGTCTCACTGATAGTCATGTTCCTGGGACATGATCTGCACTTAAGGTTTTTCTGGCATAGTAACAGGACTTGAAAATAAAGCATAAACTCTAAATAGTATAGTTGTGCCAGAAAACACCTTCAGTTAAGTAATGCCAGGTTTCCCTGTAGAAGAGTCATGTTACAGCTTGAGCTCATTAGGAAAAGGAAATGGGTTTGAGTGCTAATTTCCAACAGAAATCTGTTGGATTTGTGGAGAGTACTTTTCTACTTTGGATGTTTGTAGGGTAGTCAAGGCAATTTAGTTATCCACTCTGTGCAAAATTCCCAATGAATTTGCTGCAGAAAAAAAAAGGAGTAAGAGGAGGTTGAGATCATATCATTTGCTGTGAATTGCCAAATATGCCCTTGGAGTCTTAATCATTCAACTCTACGTAGCTGAAGGTTCCACCTAGGTGATGAGATTTCTTGGGGTTTAGAGTACCCCTAGGAACTCCAATAGCACTGTCTGTAGCTTCTGCCTTTGAGTTACATCTGAGGTAAAGGATGTGCGGTCACAGTATGCATTTTAACAATTTCTAGGTGCCAAAATGTTAATTGGGGTTTTAATAGCTGGCATAATTTGAAAGAACTGTGACAACTCAGAAGAAAGCTGGCACACCTACCGCCAAGGATTAGGTACCAGCAGTATGTCTTCTGCTTTTTCTAGTGCTTACTGGTCATACCACAAAACTAGGTGTGTTCGGTTGAACCAAAAGATCTAACAACCTGAATATGTTTGTGCATCTCTTTCTCAACCAGTAGCACATGTTTAAGGAAGAACATAAGAACAGGGAATTTATACAACCCTATATAACGTAGAACTAAATTTTCCAAAGTTAGAGATTATGTGCAGAACATCATGTTTAGTTTATGCTCTTGTTCTATCTTCCATGAGCTTGTAGAATCCTTTCTGAAATAATTTGTATTGTTAGTATTAACAAGAGCTTAGCTTAATATAAGATAATTCTTTTTCTGAAGTTCTAAGAACAGTGAAGGCTGGTTTTATAAATGTGTGTGTGTGTGTGTGCATGGAAAGCATTTCCTGTGCTCGTTTTAATTATTCTAGGCTCTCTGTTATGGGCAAGGTTCCAGGTTACGATCGGGTCTGATCTGATCTGACAGCTGTCACTGAAACGGGCAGTGTTGTTTCCCCTTCCTGTTTCTCCTGGCTTCTGAGATGGCTTTGGTGTGTGGCTCACTCCTTGGTCAAACGAAGTCACCAAACTGATAAAAACTAGGAACTGATGGGAGCATGAGCTAGGGAGAGATTGAAGGGGTGGGTGCGAAGAAAGTTTGACCTTCTCTTTTGACTGCTAACAGGCCTCTTCAGCTCAGTTGTTCCCTAGAGCATAACCCTCTGTCAGTTCCTGATAAATCTGGGCTCTACACTGGTTTGTGATGGAAGTCTGAAAAGACAGGGGACATTAAAGTGCAAAATTATTTTTACTATTGAATCAGTGTCCTTTTAACTTGCAGGTATCCAAGCTAGAAAAAAAGGAAGGAATTTCTCTAGCTGAAGACGTGGACTGACTTGCTGTTGTGTTTAACTGTGGTAATTAATTTGCTAAGCAGAATGTTCAAAACTGGAGCATACTGTAATGATGAGAATGACCTAAACAATCGGTGAGATGGCCATGGTAAATAATATGTGTAATCAAGACCTTTTTTTTTTAATCAATTCCCTGTTTTTTTCCCAACATATTTAAATGGTAGTTTGGCTAAGGAATCATTTCAGAATTTTCTTCAACTACTTGAGTTAATTGCCTTTAATGGAAAATATTTGGATAAGCCCATCGGCCATGAATAAATGCAGGGTAGTCTTTTGTGAAAGCATATGCACATACAAAGATGAAGTTTCGTTCTACCACTTTGGGCATGATTTTTGAGTAACATTCAGCTGAAAGTATAAAACGTTGACAGTTCTGGCATGTGCATGCTGAGGGGAAAAACTCGTTTTACTGTGCAATAAACTTGTAATTTTATAATGCTAATTGACTCCGTTCTTATTTTACATGTTTTTTATTTTATCTACGATTGCCCAGATAAGGTCTAATTCAGGAAGGTGTTGGAAGCGTGTCCAACTTGGGTAATCTCCTTGTTAGTGGGATCCAAATTAGAGTTCAGCTTCTTGTTTTGCATCTACTTGTGATCGTTAACTTTAAAATCTGACTTAATTTTCTCAGAGAGGAGTAATGCCTACTTCATCAGGATGTTCAAGAGAACTTTTAATTTTTATTTCTCTCCAAGATCTTCAGTTGTATCTTAAGGATTTTGAATAAAGTTGGTATGGTATCTTTTCCCTCCTGGCATTTTTGATGTGTATGGGTAACTTGTTCTACCTGAAATAAGAATTATCTTCTGGTGCATAGTATCTTGAATAGAGAGGACACAAGTTTGGTATCCATGCCACTGTTATTCCTGTATGCTCTGGTGTTCAGGAGCTGTGTCGTCTGTTACCACTGATCATGCCATCAGTAAGTGGCTGGACTTTAATCCCTTTACTGTTGGAATCAAGCTCGCTGCATGCAAAACATCTGCAAATTGAGTGAATATTGCAGAACGAAGTATAAACCCAGTTTCCTTCGAGCTCAATTGGTATGTTACCCACCTTCCACCTACTGTTGCAAAAAGTTATGTTAATTTCATGTTGCTGGTACTAGGGATGTTTGTTTGTCTGAAAGCCCCAGCTGAGCTTCTCCTTCCCTCACCGTCTGTTGCCTACTTCATTTCCCATTCCAGCAAGGATGAATTTTGATCAGAAGTTCAGGAATCTGTTGTGTATTTCTTTTTTTTTTTTATTGATTCTCTTTTCTGGCAATCACAGAAGAGAAAAGGAGAACAAAACACTTGCATTTGTTCAAAGAAAGAATAATTGCAAAACTAATAAAATGTTTACATGTACTCACTGTTACTGTGGTTACCCTGACTATTTCAGACACTGAGCCAGAGAACACTCGTGTTTCTTAGCAATGGCACTTACAGCATGTGTGCAAATTGCATTTTGTCTTACTTGCTAACGGTGAATACAGATTATACCAGCCCACCCTTACTTTCCTTTTACCATCCTGAAATTTTCACTGTACCTGTTCCCTCTGATGTCTCCAGTTCAACTGTTAACAACACTAACTCCAGCTTTATCAGTGCTTTGCTGCCGCCTGAGAACAGGAAATAACTGTGACACGTAGCTGCTGATGTTTGGTTTTTAATAGCGATGACTGTTACTCTAAAGGCATTTATCTTGATCTCCTCAAAAGGGCTGGATCTTTCCCTGACAAGTGTAAAGCAGGGATTTGTAGCTGAAGGCAAAAATTACCCTATTGCTAATTAAACAGTATAGGCTGGACCTATAGGCTGGAATACCAAGGCGATGGAGTGATAGACTTTTCTGTTTATCGTTATGCTACCCTAGCTCCCAATATAAGGCAGAAAATAGTGTATAGTTGTCAAATTATCCCAACATCTACCCTTTTGCAATTGCAGCTTTATGAAATTGAACAAAGAAAGTGTGTATGAAGGGGACCATGAGTAAAAGGGGGAGGGTGGCAAGAGTGAAACATCTGTTGAAGGAGCTTAAGTCCAGGGTTGTTTCTGGGATGCCTGGGTAACTAAACAAATTAAATACTTTCTGTGACTAGGGAAGTAAATGAGTACAAGCAGGAAACACTAATTTCAATCCTCCCTAAATAAATAATTATCCTTAATAAATCCTAAACCCAGCCCTCGCAGCTCTCCCTGAGGCAGGGACTGGCAGCAGAGGACACCGAGGTTACAGCAGCCGTGAGGTAAAAAAGCTGCAACTCCTCGTGAGGGATACTTTTCTAAGAGTCGTAAGGACTCCCGGGGTCTGCTCTTGTGAGTTTTAGTGAAGAACCAACGCTTTTTTACCACAGGCTTAGTCACGACTTTCCCCAACCCCCGACCGCTTGCTGAGGCGGCGGGCGGTGGCGGGGCGGCGGGCGGTGCCCCGCTCTCTCTCAAAGGGAGAGGTCTGTCGGGGGGCAGCGACGTGACCCGAGCCAGCTCCCGGCGGCGAACCCGGACGGGGGGACGGGCCGGGGCGGGCGGGCGGGCGACGGGAGGAGCCCGGTTCTTGCCCTCCCCCGGCCGCCGGTGACGTGCGGCGGGCGGTGCCGCCCCAGCCCCGTCCCATCCCATCCCATCCCGGCGGCGGCCGCAGGGAAGGAGGGAGCGAAGCAGCGCGGTGATCGCTGCCGATGGAGGTGGCAGTCGGCGCTGAGGCGGAGCCGCTGTTGCCCCCGCGGAGCTGGCGAGCGGGGCGAGGGTTCTGGCGGGCCGGTGCCCGCTCCGCCGCTGAGGACGGTGAGTGCGGTGGGGCGGGAGGTGGCGGTAGCGGTGGCGGTGGTGGCGGCTGGCGGCGTCCCTCGGGCCCGGCGCTGAGGGAGCCGGTGCCTGAGGCGGGTGGCGGCGCTCTCCTTTCCCTCAGAGCTGGCCCTCTCCCGGGAGCGGGGCGGGTGGGCCGGGTACCGGAGGAGGAGCCCCCCGGGGCCTGCCTCAGGGGTCTGCCGGTGTTTCGGCGGAGGCTGGTCCCGCAGCTCCGGCTGAGGCGGCTCTGCGGGGCCGGCTGCGGCCGCCCTGCATGGATGAAGGCACCGAGCCGCTATCGCTGACCTTGGGGTGCGAACCTTGCGCTGCTGCAGCCTGAGACTTGGGTTATTTTCTTTCGTAATTTTTTATCACTTAAGGTGCTGACAGTTTTTTTTTTTTTTTTTTTTTTTTTGGTTTTGCTTTTTCTTTTCTTCTCTAACTCACTGCCTATTTGAGGTCTGACTTCTCATTTCCCCCAGGAAAGGCTCCTCGGGAGACTTCAGGTTCTCTATTTTCAGGGTATCACATCACTTACGTCTCATCACATCACATCACATCACCCTCTCTTTTTGTTGGGTGTCAAAAGTGCAGTGGGGTCTGAGGGGAGGTCCTGCACAGCCAAAGCGAGCAGCACTTCAGTCATCGCTTGTGACTAAGGGTCACTTGCTGTGACTAAGAATAAATCAGAGTAAATCAGTTATCTTCAGCAGCATACGTGGAAAATACGTTGTTTTTATTGGAAGTAACCAAAACAACTGAAGCTGCTGAAGTAAACATTTCTAGGTATTTTCCCTGTTTTATTTCCATATTAACATCTTGGATTCTGCCCTTTCAAAATAGTTGGGATTAACGCTAGGCTTGTGTTATGTGCTCTGAGAATCTAAAGCTTTTGCTGTCCTTGCTATCCTTTTATAAACGACTTTATTTTTGTCTCACTGGTGTGTCGCGTCTTGAGAAAGATAAGATCTTTATTGCGTGAGTCGAGCCTGTCTCCTGTTTGTGCTCAGTCTTTCTTGATTAATACCCAAATCAGTACAAAACTGTGTTGTTACTTGTGCTCTGATAAATGGTGACATTTAAAAACTGTTTGCAGTCTTTGTAGAAAATTGATGCCGCTGAATCATGTGGAACATAAAATTGTTTGGGACTCAGATCAGTGGTGCTTCTGGCGTTTCTTGGAGCCTGGAGAATATTGTGCCAGCTCTGGGACTGACTCAGTCTCATTGTATCCCGTGCTGGGATTGCTGTCTCCTGGGAGGAGATGGTCTGAAGTGCTCCTCAGGCCTCTTTCCCCCTGTGGGAAGGTTACACTAGCACGTGTCACTATCATGTCTCTAGCCCTAGTCAGTTTTCTCTTTTCTTCCCCCCCTCCCCATTTTGGCCTTAGCTGCTTTTGTGTCTCTTGTTGGTTTCATTACCAGGTTACATTACTCAAAGGTCCTAATTCAAGTGAACGCAGGTGACTGCGGTTTACTCATTGTATATACGTCTTCATGTGACCTTCTTAGTAATGGGTTTTGAAATGTTGCATAGTAACTAATTCTGTGGTTTTTTTATTTAATTTTGTATACTTCCACCCCTTTCTGTCTTGAGCTTCAATCTGTTTAATATGGTAATGATAACTCAGAACAAATTAAAAAAGGACTTGTATTCTCATCTGACTGGAGATTTCTTTTGGTTTTGGAGAGAATGAGATCAATCTAAACCTCAGTATCTTTATTAAACAAAATTAAAAATGCCTAGAACATTGGCATCTGATTTTTCCAGCTTCACTTGACTGTACACTTTGTCAAAGAATAACTTGGTTGAAGCACTATTACAATGAGTGTTCCCTTAGGACTTCTCTCTGTATAGAAACACTCCAGTCTTGTGACAGCTATTTAACTACTAATCTAACTACTTAAGCTAAGAGACATCCTTATCGCAAAATACAGAAAGATGCATGATGTGTTTGAGGTAATTATTATTTATTTAATGCATGGTGCTGTTGATGGAGCAAACTTGGCATGAGCTGTCTCTTTTTGTGTATGCACAGCACATTTTATCATGAGAAGTACAGTTGTGGAGCTTCTGTTAATTAATAGACTGTAGGATTTATCCAAAATAATGCCAATGATGGTTTCATTTTAACTTTACAGGTATTGGAGCTGATAATGACCTTTATATAAACCAAGCCGTAGTATTTATTGAAGATGCAATACAGGTAAATATAACTCATTTGTGAGCTATTATGCTTCTCATGCTGGATATACATCATGCATTCTGTTAGCTTTTAAATTTTTATGTGTTCAGGCAACCTCCACATAACATCATCTTGATTTACAAAGTAAAATCAGAACTCCAAATTCCTGTGGTGTGCAAGCTTCGGTGAACTTCTGCATAGAAGAAACATGGGTTTTTCCACTCAATGAAGTAGATAGCGTCTTCTTTGGGGATTTAGACTAGGTGACCTTTAAAGGTCCCTTCCAAACCAAAGTATTCTATGATTCTCTTCAAGGTCATCAAAAGAGAGGCTGTTTTGTGGGGCGGTTTTTTGTTTGGGGTTTGTGGTGGATTTGTTGCGATTTTTTTGTAGTGGTTTATTTTGGAGTGGTGTTTTTTGGTGTTTTGTTTTTTTGTTTTTTTTGAGAGTGACTGGGCTCACTGCTGAGAGAAACTATCTGAGCAAACCCTGTAATTTCCCTCTAAATCTGAGTACTTGTATAGTTTAAGAGCTGGTAGAGTTTAAGGCTAGCTTCAAGCAGGAAGCTGGAATTCTTCTGTTTCAGCTGAACTTTGAAAGTCTCCATTCTGTCTTTGTCTCCCCTTTACTGGCTGTTACTGCATGTTCCCTGAACCTGTTATCTCCCAGTTACTAGTCCAGGCAGCAGGAATGCTGGAGGCGATTCTTGAGCTCTCTTGCTGCATTCAGCTTTTGGTTGGGAGATTTCTGGGGATCAAATATATTTAAGGTGCAGATACTTCTCAGCAAAGACAGAGGAACAGCAGCCCAGGAGAAGCTGCTGAGGAGGGAGGGGCTGACCAGAATTAAGCAAAAGCAGACCTGTTCTGAAGAATTGTGAACTTGAATTGAGTTCGTTGAACTTAAAGCATGTTTTGGTTAAAGGCCTTTAGAGATATCTTATATTCAGAATTAAATTGTTTGAATCTTATGGCTTTTTGGAAGAGAAAGACAAAATTGAATGAATGCTGGAAAGGTAAAGGTAAACTTAAGGTAAAAAAAAAAAAGGTAAAGGGTGGACCGTTGTGGCGAAGCAGACAGAATAGGCACTGAATTATTACAGATGCTGTTATTTTTAAAGATGATAGTGCTGTGTGCCTGCCACACAGTTTGATTATCTGAGTGACTGTGTGGTCTTTAGATTAGGAAAACGTCACTAAAATCTTTCCCATGCATGTAGGCTACAGCTATGGTCATTTGTGACTGACACTTCAGTAACTAATAACTTGTAAAACAATTTATCTAATCATGAAACTGAAATTGTCTGAAGGTTTGAGCTTTGTTGATTAGAATTTCATTTATTTTGGTAAGTTATCTTTGTCTTTGAGACAGACTGAACGTAATGTTTGAATTACCCTTTTTGCTTTCTGCCTTCAGTATCGATCTATAAATCACCGTGTGGACTCCAAATCCCTGTGGCTTTATCGATGGTACTATTCAAGAACTTGCCAGTGGTAAGAACTTGGTATTCTTTTTGCTTTTTTATTTAGGAGTAAGTCTTTATTAAAAAAAAAATCTTTTTTTTTTTTTGTGTTAAATAATTAGGTAGTTGTACTTTTATGAGAACTTACTGTAGGAAGCAAGGAAACTGATTGCACATGAAGATGATAGAAGTGGAATGCAACAAGATAAATTGAAGTGTGATCATGTAGATGGCTCTTTGGAACAGCCATAGGACTGTTGCATGAATAGACTGTCGGCATGATTTACAGCACTGGGTGTTAGAGTTTTCCAAGCTTCTATTTCTAAACATGTTAAATAGTAGCAAGTTTGTTTGTAATGTTCATTTCAAAAGAATACCACCTCGGGTTATTTGGTGGTCAGCAGTTACGTTATTCTAACCCAGGCAACAGCATGCTAATCAAGCGCTGTGTTGCAGTCTAAGCCATTTGTCTTAAATACAATCTTACAAAGCTTGGTTTGCTTCTAAGAAAATTGCTTTGCTGTAAGTATTTTGTTATGACTCATTTTGTGGGTTTGGTGTTTTTTGTTTCTCTTTTTTTTTTGTGGGGTGGGTGGTGGTTGTTTTTTATTGTGGTGGTGGTCCTGTTTGTTTGTTTTTGTGTTTTGTTTTTTTTTAATTTCATCTCTATCCAAACAGGATTTTGAGCTTAACCATTACTGTAATCCTGGCTTTGGCTTTCATCGAAAAGCCTTCTTCACTTACCATCACATCAGATGTACGAAACCGCCGTCCTGCGTGGAATCCTCCGTGTGGTCTAACAGAAAGCATTGAGCTGCTTTGCTTTCTTGTATTCATGGTGGATGTATCCGTGAAGGTGAGCGTTGCGTTCGTCTGGTACTGAATGAAATACTAGGTGTGTTGGGCAGTTCAGGAGGTACAGTCAGGATGACTTTCCTCCGTTTTATGTTTTGGGAAACTTTACTCAAATCTTGTATTTGGATGATGAGCTTGCTTTGCTTTATTAAAAGCTTACTTTTAGGAGAAATGAGAGAGTGCATATTTCCTAAATTAAAAAAATAATAGTTGCTTTTTCTTAACCAAATAAATGTTTACTTCTGTCTATGTGGAAAAAGTGAAATAAGCTGATAGCTGGTTATATTGTTACAAAAATTGGGTTACATAATAACCAAATAAATGCCAGTTCATTTAAACAAAATAAAAGTAGTCAGAAACTGAACTTTTCTTGGGAAGGTTGTTTCTGGAAAATCTGTTTATTAAATGGATTTATTTTTTTTTTTTTTTGCATTTAAAAGATACCTCTTGCATGACCTGTATGTGTTCAGTTTTACTGACCTTTATTTAGTTCTGTAGAAAAAGTCTCTGATCAGTGTATTTTTGTTTGAATGTCAAGGAGCTTTTTATGAGTATTGATGTGAAAGTACAAATTCATGGAAAACAATTGGTGCTGATTTATTAGGATATTGGAATTTATTAATGAAATAAGTTGGTGGTTGTTTTTTTTTTCTTCCGCAGAGTTACTTAGTTGGATGGGAAGAATTTTGGAAAAATAAGTGGCTCATGGCTTATATACTGACATTAATTGTTTCCCTTACTGATTGGATTGTATCGCTGAGCTTTTTCTGCACAGAGGTAAGAACTGCTTTCTGCAGAAACAATCAGCAGCTCTAGTTTTGGTGAGCGGCAGAGGAGCAGAACCCTCATAGGGATAATCAGCAGGGCGTATGTGAGGACAGTGAGAGAGTTCATTTTGGTCTTTGATAGCCAGATAATACACTGAAACAGAGGAAACGTGTGGTGTAATATAGCTTCTCAAGGGAGTCCGTTTGATGCTTAATATGAGATATTCATTAGTAAAATGAAATAAAGCTTTGTTGCTATAGTTTGTCAACAGTCAAAGAGAAAGCTCTGGTTGCATAGTATCCTTGTTGCTGTACAACTGGAGAATTATGTCCTCAACTTGATTAAACAGCAGGGTCTATGTAGTGATGTATAAGTAAAAAGTAATTGTGTAGTTTAACAACTGCTTTCTAAGATGAAGCTGTCTTGTGTTCAGAACAATTATGTCCTGAGAGGAGCGTCAGTTTTGTAAAACAGATCTAAAAATACCCTCCTTTATGAAATAACGCAGTCTTCTCCTGACCAGGATGTGATGTAGTATCAAAAATATCTTAAAATGTTGAAAGAGCATGTCACTTCACTTATAAGCATCTAGCTGTAAGGAAAATGTGTATGTCCTTTTCATATTCAAGCCTAATAAACCTAATGAGGCTGAAGGAAAGAGTGTGTTTACAGCATGGGGAGTATGTTTTAGAAAGAAGTGACTGTAAAATCTTCAGTTGTGAGAGCGGGTGTGTAGTTTGAGCAGGAGCCTCCCATATAAAGCAATGGCAGAAGGAGCAGTTTAACTGCTGGGATATACGAACAAGGAAATAGTAAGGGAGAAAATTATTTATTTATTTATTCTGTTATGTGTGGTCCTGAGAAGACTGGTCCTAAAATATAGGATGCTGAAATAACTGAAGTAGCTGATAAGAAGTGATTTGAAGGCTGTCTGGAATGCAAGAATCAAAAAGCTTAATTGCTTTAGTGTATGTTATGGAAAATAAAGGCAATTTCCTGTTTGAGTCTTGCTAGAGGCAGAAATTGCTCAATTATAAGCAGGCCCTTTAATTATAAAATAATAATAATAAAAAGGCTAAAAATTGAAATCAAGCACTTATTTTCAAAATGTGTATCTGTTTTTATTTTAAAAGTACCTTGCTATTCTCTTCTTGAAATGGATCTTGGCAGAAAAGACGCGAATGCCATCTATTGACCTGCTTGTTATGTCTACCAAGCAGTAAAGTTAGATTGTTTATAATTAGTGGCCTGATGAGGCTGTTGAAATGTCAATGTGCTTTTTTAAAGCAATCTCTCATTCTTTTAATGAGGCACTCATAAGTATAAAATCTTTGTGTGTTTTGTGACTTCAGTGGGACAGATTTAGCTTCTGAGCACAGCCTTTTTATGTAACACCTATCAACAAAGTCAACAGTATATCAGAGTTTTTTGATAAACTTGTATTAAAAATACTGAGTTCCCATTATATTAATACCACATTTTTCTGTTCTGCTGTTTTTTTGCAGAAAGTGAGGATAAGAAGAATTCTTCGTCCTTTCTTTCTCCTTCAGAATTCTTCTATGATGAAGAAAACATTGAAAAGTATCAACAGCACATTGCCTGAAATGGCAAGGTAGGTATTAGCATAGAAAATAAAATTTCACAGCAAGAATAGCCTTGCTATTCTGGTGTGTGACATCTGAGCAGCTGCCTTGTTGGTGGTCTAGCTAGAGTGATTGGTGAGATCGGGTAGTAATGGCTGTGTTAACTTTTTGATTCCTTTTGTCTGTAAAATTTCTCTAGAATGCACATGATGTGGCTCTGTATGTGACAGATAAGCTTTTCTAATGCTATTTGAGTGGTGTTTTTTAATTCTGTGTATGTTATGTACGGCCCTTTTGTAAGGGAAGAATTGAGGCATCATCTGGGCAAAGTTCTATGCCATCTTTCTCTAAAGTGGCCTCTCAGAGGTTTGGGGGGTAGACACACGTGTACTTGTCTTCCAGTCATGAGTACCATGCAAAAAGATACCTCTTTATTTACATTTTCAGGGTGCTTTACTTTAGTTCTTTTATTTCTAAATGGTTTTAGCAATACACGTGTTAAATTTTACTGTCCTTAGAGATGTTGAATTGGAAACTCCACTGGTGAAATCGTAACCAGAGAGCATGATGCTTTTTGAAAGAGATCGCTTCCTGTCACGTGTGTCATGTATCTGCACAGCTTATAGAGCTCACTGTCCTTGCCTGTTATGTTTTAATTACCAAGTCCCAGGAGAATCAAAGGTGTATGCAAGCCAAAATGTTGTATTTTGATTGAAGGGTCTAAAAATGGTCCTAACTTTAGAAAAACAAGTGTTAGAATCTCATGGACCTCAGAACTGTCTAAACTCATTCTGAGGAGTCCTGAACAAGTGCGATTCATGCTTTGAATCAGAAATTTGTTCATCTTCTCTTAATTCCACAAAACTTCTTGAAAATACCCCTGGATTTCTTTATATGGCATCCTTTTCAATTTCTAGCAAAGGATATTAAGACTAAGATGAAGTTGGTATTAATGCTTATGATATGTTTTCTTTCCAACAGTGTTGTTCTACTATTAGCTGTTCACCTGTCTCTCTTTACCATGTTTGCCATGCTGCTGTTTGCTCGAACAAAGGTAATCAATTATAGTTATGCTTTGGTAGATCTTCTTTTTTTCTTTACTTGCATATCTGCTGTATGTCTAGTTTTATAATCAAACTGGTGAAACTTGTTTCCCCTGAAAAGGTCATTCTACCTTGTCAAACTGGGATGAATTTAAAGTTCATTTAGAGAGATTTAATGAGTGCATATTATCCATGTGTAGTGCTGTTTCTGTAACTGTGCATTAGAAGGCCCCTCAGAATAGCATGAGAATCTCTTCGTCCTTTAATGAAGAATTATTTCCAGACTGTGCTTTGCTTCTTAAATGATAATTCTCCTTCCTACTCCACAACTGAAACTTTTCTCTCTTCCTGAAAGCTGTGGCATGTTATAGCTGCACTCCTCAGGGCAAAGTTAGATCGTTCCATGCTAAAATGTGGTCAACATCTTTATTTGTTTATGGTCCTGCATGTTACTAGTATTGATGCCATTATCAATCAATTTCACAGGTGTGAAATTGAAAGTTTGTTTATACAAGAGGCTTCCTAATACAATTCTCCACTTGGATCCTTTGAGTTACTTTCTCTGCTTTTGTCGAAACCTATGCTGTTCTGTGTCCAAAGCTCTTAATCTTGTCACTTTTTTGTTTTTACTATCACTCATTTCTTTTCTCTTTTCTTTATCTAGCTTTTTACTAAATTTAATTTCTTCTGTATTTTCTTATCTTCCAATACTGGTATCCCTGGCCATACTTTGGTAGGTTTTTGCCTGCATTATTCCAATGTTTTGATTTCTGGTCTCTTTGTTTCTTCATTTGTTTTTTTCTCTTCCTGCTTCTGAAAAGAAAATTGAAATTTTGTGCTTTAAATCACTTTTGTGTTCCAGTGCTGTTGGTATGTTTCCTCTCTTCTAAACTTCCTGCATCTTAATAGACTATACTCAGGTTTATTTATTTTTTTGTCCTTACTTTTTAAGGCCTTCCAGAAATGTGTTCCTATGAGCACAAAGATTTGCTGTATACTTCTAGTAATTTTAGTCCTCTCCTTAATCTCAGTTTTGCACCTTCATTTCTACTGCAATTTGCACTTGAGCCTGCCTCTAGTCTTCCTTACCATTGGCAAATTCCTTGAGTCCCTGTTATAGAATTTCTGAAATTAGAAGCAATATTTCCCCCCCCCTTTGTTTAGTTACGTGCTAGATCTTTGTATTATCTCTGTATGTCACATCTAATTCCAGTTATGAGCTTTCCAATCAGATGGGAATATAACTTATACTTCTGAACCAGTCAATGTAGTATACATTTAGGTCAAAAATAGCAAATTAGAGTGCATTCTTTCTTTTTTGATTAGTCTAATGCCCATACAAACTAGTTTTATCTATCAGCCAAATGCTGAAAGCATATTCTAAAAATACATTTAGTAATGAAATTCATGCCTCTAGATTTTTGCATTGTCTTGTATATGTCCTCTAGAGGTACGTTTTTCCAGTCTTTGCAGCAGATTCAAGGTCTGCTTCACGATTCATGTTTGTATTGTTTACACTCTGCTTTTTTAGCTCTCCCTACTTGAACTTGAGGGGGGGAAAAAAAATATGTGGATGGTCCGAGATCAGCCTCCCTGTGTGTTTTTGATGAAAATTCTGACACCACCAGAATTTTAGCAGATCATCTGATGTTTCCACTAAGCCACAGAATAATTTTGATGACCTAAGTCACCAAAGTACTTGCAAATATTTTTGAGAGCTGTAGCACTGATCTCTTGCTTTCCCCCTTACCCTCCCCCCCACGCCCAAGAGGTTTAAGCTCTCTATGATGTTTTCATTGATACTGTACATTTTGAATCTTTGTCCTTTTCAAATCATAACAGTTGCCTCTTTTTCTACCTGCCCAACAGCTCCTGTAATGTGCACAAATGCTGGTTATAGCATATTGCTTTATGTTGTGTGCTCTTATGTGTGTAAATACTTATTTCCTCTTAAGGTAAGGAATATCTTTGCGCTCGTACTTTAAGTACATCTTCATGTACTAAAAGAGACCTAAAACTTGTCCAGCTGTGTTCTGTGTAGATCTCACTGTAATTAAACAGAACCCCTTCCCCCCCTACCCTGAGTATGTAAGGGTATAACTGGAGAAAGGAGAAAACCTTTGTTCCAGGTTGTGGTAGTAACTTCTGTTCAAATAACTAATTCAGAGGATGTTAAGTTTTCTATTCGGAAGTTAAAGAGGAAGTGAGAGACACATTTTGCTCTCGGTGAGTGTGCTAGTCGTAGTAGTTGTTCTTGAGGCACCTCTTCATTGCTGAGGAAGCTGTTTTATTTCTGTTCTTCAGTGTAGACAAGATCTATTGTAATATTGTTCTCAAATTGTATTATGCTTCTGGATAAGTCCTGGAGTGTAGTCCTAGAGTGTACAATTCAGAGTGGTGAGGTGTCCATCTGTGCTAAGGTGCAGCATGCTGTAGCTGGAATAACAAAGAAGGCTACTTCTAGTATATGTTAATTTTTATAATGCAAGTTGAGACTAATGATAGTATTAGTCTGTGATTTTTTTAAAATTTGTTTTAAATTATGTTTAGGGAAACCTTTTCTCTTCAATATGCTAGTATTACTTGAAGGCTAAGAGGTGATGCTTTTTGTGTCAGTCAAAGGTGGCCTCAGATTCCTGTATTGTCTGTTTGTGGCATTATTGTTCTTCCTGGGTCTGAGGTGCTAGCTAGACATAAATTCTATATTGAGCTTCTGTGTCTGTCTTAGCTTGCTGTTCTTCCTTGTGTTTTTAGATGGCTGCTAATGAGTGAAGTGATTGCACTGTTTTCCTACACATGTCCTAATTCTTGTGCTTGCCTTGTGCTTTTTTCTTGGGGTGGTTTTGATTGTGTGTGTAAGAAATTGATTGACTGATATATATATGTATATAAAATATTTTTTTAATTTTTTTCCCCTTCCTTGGTCAGATAGTCTTAGTGATTCTTCTAGAGTGTTTCTCTAACAGTGAACCTCTCTTTGACTAGGATGGTCAGCAGGATAAGGAGTGGGTGGGTTATTTCCGGAATTTGCCAGATTCATTGACATCACTGCTGGTCCTGCTAACTACTGCAAACAATCCTGATGGTGAGCAAGCTTTCAGAACTAATTCTTGTCTCTCAAAAGAATAATAGAGTGAGATTATCTTCAGACTACTGTAACTGTTCTTTCAGCTGATAGTTCTTAGTACAGCCAGAGGAAGGTTATGTAAAGATTTTTTTTTTTTTCATACCTTTACTTTGGTGTAATTATAGCTCTGCGTTAGAGTTGCAGATGTATGAGAGCTTTTACCCTTTGCCAAAAATTGATAGAGGTCTCCTGTTATCATCTTAAGCATTAATTTTTTATTTCCTGTTTGATTTAAATCTGATACAGTGATGATCCCTGCATATTCTAAGAATCGAGCGTATTCGATCTTCTTCATACTCTTCACTGTATTAGGTAAGTTACCTCTTGTCTTCAGTAATTTAAATGCACTTTAACTTTGACACTTGTGCATACCAGCCACAGTGTGTTTTATTTTTCTAGTAAGTTTAATCATAAATTTCTCCTTTTTTGTGTTTCTTCCAATTACTGTGCAGTATCTTTTAAGATAATTTTCATGGAAGGTACTTATGATTTGGCTTTTTTTTCAGTAACATATCATAGGGAAATGGGTACATGACATTATATTCAAACATCAAAAATGTTTTGGAAACAAGAAAAGTAATCCTTCTTAAATTTTATATCTTGTTATATATACATTGAAACTTTGAGAAGCAGATACGTATTTCAATAACTCTTGCTGCCTCTTTTTTCCAATAGGCAACTTGTTTCTGATGAACTTGCTTACAGCAATAATATACAATCAGTTTCGAGGATACCTTCTGGTTAGTAAAGCATTCCTAACTTGTGTTCTATCATAATAACCTTAAAACTGAGAAGCCATGAGTATTAAAAGTTTCAACTGAGTATTAAAGCAGTATGCCCATTCTGGTTGTAGATACAGTTTTAAAATATTAAAGATTCTTTGATGTATATACTTCTCCCCTTCTGCTGTTGTAGCTTGATTCCCTTCCATGACAAAATTACCTGCTTATATCCTTCCATGTATGCTGGGCATCTGCAACATTCACTATTATAGGGGAAAAAGAAAAATCAAACTGTTATCAAATTGAACAAGGACAAGTGAAGAAGTAACTTAAACTCGGTCTCTGTGAAGAAAACCTGCTATACTATTTAAATAGCTATTGTTGCAAGTCCTAGCACTTAATTTCTCTGAGTAGCACAACATTAGAATCCTTCAGTGAAAACAAATCACTGACTATGATATCTTAATGTGTGATATTTTTTTATTTCACCCTTACCACAGTGGGCGGGTGTGATGTCAGCATGATTAGGTCAGTCTTCTGCCTCTATAAGATTGACTTGAGCCTTGTGATTGACTTGTAGCAGAAGCAGTTGCCAGTTATACCCACTAGTTATTCTTGGTAGTATTCAGCCTCAAAGAAAAGGAATTTATGCTTACTCTCTGTGCAATGCCAGCCATCTGTGTAATGCTTTAATGTTCTTCTGGAATATGCCTGATCCTATGCGGTTCTCTCCTTTTTGTGGAATGTGAATCTGGAGTGTAACACAATGACAATGTGTAACACAGTGACAATGACAACACAAAAAAAATTACCTCTTTTGACTCAGGTGTCTATATTAGAGAAATAAAAGCTGACAAATTAAGCATACTTTTGTATGTTGTTCAAGGAGCCTACAATCTGTGGTGGTGATTAAACTCCACTAAAAGTTTTTTTTCCTTTATTAACAAGCTGTGTGATGTGCTTTGTTGCATTACGTACGCCAGTTGTTTAGTCTTCAACTGGGAGTGTAGTCTGGGTTCCTTTAGCAGGAAGTAGTGTAAGTTTCTTTTGTTTTCTGTGTGAGATTGTTTAATAGCACTATCTGAGTGGGAACTATAATGAGCTGAGGTGAGAGTATTTTAGAAAACAGAGACAAAGTAAAACAAAAGATCATCTCAGTTATTTCCAATAAAATGTACTTTATAGAACCATAGAATGGTTAGAGTTGGAAGGGACCTTAAAGGTCATCGAGTTCCAACCCCCCCTGCCCTGGGCAGGGACACCTCCCACCAGACCAGGTTGCTCAAAGCCTCATCCAGCCTGGCCTTGAACCCCT
>JAOTQQ010000041.1:62953327-62969291 GCA_026546715.1 Gallinago undulata
CCCTCCTTTCCAGCAGAGAAGCATCCAACATGCCAATATAAAAGTCAGCTAAAACTCAGGCTGTCATTTGAAGTATATATGCATCATCCATGGAATACCCATATAAGGTGGTGTTTTCTTCCCAAATTTTTTAATATGCCATGGATGTTAACCAAAAGTTGTGGGGAATTTACAGTTACCTGCAGCCCAGTAGATTTAACTGTGTCTTTCTTGTCATGGGCTGTTTCTCTGATTTGTTATTTTCTTCCATCTTTCCTAGGAGACCCGAGTTCATGGGCTTGTTATCCCTGTGGGATATGGTGCGATTGGTGAACATGTTAATTGTGTTCAGGTTCCTGCGGATTATTCCCAATATGAAGGTGTTTATTTATCCCTCCATGCTTCTAATTTCTTTTTTGGTCAAACTACGAATGGTGTTAAACCTTTTTCGAATAACATGCAATAGCCTGCAATTCTCTTGCACCTGAGTGGGATTATAACTCAGCTCTAACTGTCCCGGCTATTGCACAGCACCTCACAAACTCACTCTCTCTTTAGCTGGTTCTCTCTGTCGAGGTGACAGGGAGGTTCTGTTGATGTTGCTTGTGATTGGTGCTGGTATTCTGAAGTGGGAAAATACATCCAGAAACATTTGTGCAACTTGCGTAGTGCTTCAGTCTTAGGTGAGTGGACATGATATCCTTGAAGAACTTTGTACTCCGGAGGTGATAGACTTGCATTGAATAGGTACTGCTAGACATTTTGATCATGCAAAGGGCTATGTAGGACAAATCCCTTTTCCACTCTCCCAGTATGTGTATTTCCACCAGAATATGTGTACTTGAATCTGAAATCACTTTGAGTTGTTCAGTTGTTTATTATAATCCTGCATTTAGACTTGCTTGAAAGCTAAACCCAAATTAATGTCAGGTGTAGGACTTGTATCTAAGTTCAATAAACCATAAATATCTGATGTAATCAGAGACCATAATGTCAGCGGAAAGTGTAGACTAGAAACAGATCAATGTGAAGCAATCACTGTGGGGCACTTCTGATTCTTTTTCCAGTTCTAGCCTTACTATGCATACAGCCCTTTAAGTCACAGTGCCCTTATATATTTAAAACATCTTAATGTCTGTGTGTGAAAAGGACTACAGCATTGTTCATTCATTTTAAGTACCTCATGGCAGTATCACTGTAGAAAGGATGACCTGCCTTTAGATATATCTCACTTTCCTGGTTGGTGTTTCTTTGTCCTTCTAGTAAAAATGATGTGGATTGGAAGTAGGGTGAATGTTATGCATATAAAATTCTGCTTTGTTTTAGTTCATGGCTTTGGTTGTTACTACACTGCTGGATCTGGTGAAAAACTTGAGAGCCTTTGCAGGGATCCTTGTGGTGAGTCATGATGCAAGACTGTCATTTCCTTTCTTACAGTTAGCAGTATGAGAGTATGTCTTCATAAAGTAAACCGGGTTCTTTGAATGACAATCACCGTTAACTGTAACACTTCAGCTCAGTCAGCCAGTTCTTCTCCAGAACATATCTGGCCAAGCTGTAACAAACTCCTGGTTTTGTTATAGGCTGCACACAGTGACAGTGCCTCATTTATCAGCTTCCTTCAGGAGTGCCTTCCAAAGATTGTTTAAAACTTCCTCAGAGTGCTTGCCTCAGACTGGATATTCTAGTTTCAAATAAAAATTAATCTGATGCTAAAAGTAGTCTCATTTTCTTTACCCTGGCTTGCTTACATTAAAGTAAATAGCAAAACAACTTTAATTTTTTTTTTTCATTTGAGAAGGTCTTGAGATGGCACTTTTGGACACAATTTTTAAAAGCCTCTGCCAGCCTGGTTTAGGTGTGCCCGTGTAGAGCATGTACTCTGTAAACACGTCATTAAGGGATGGATCAAAATGCGTGATGTCCATTTCATAAAACCCGCGTTTCCCAACTCTTATGTTTCTGGCTTTGCAACGACGTCTTCCTGGTGCAGCAAATGAGTGCCTGGGTAGCTTTTTTGTTGTTAGTTCTGTTTTTTTAGGATACCTTAAGTTGACATAATTGTTAGAGACCAAGGATTTCTTGTGCATTAGTTATTGTCTAAAAAGTTGTTCTAGTCTATATGTTTAACATGCCTTTTACCCAGAATACCTGTTTTTGTTGTTACAGATAAAATCTCTGCTTTTATCTGTAGGGAAGGGGCCATGGGTTGCGGTCTGGAAAGGTTTATGTTGCAATTTGAAATAAAGATACTGGTTTGGGCAAAGCTGAGTTGGTACCAGCTTTCTTTATGCTGGGCAAGTCACACATGCTACTGGAAGGTGCTCTTGAAACTGAGCAATACCCTGGGAGCGCATGAACTGTCCTTAATGCTGGGTGTGTGAATTGTAGTTTTGCCCCAGTTGTGAGGCAAGTCTGCCATGGCGTTTGCCACTTCCATTAATTTAATTTGCTTTTCCTCGAGGATACGTGGAAGCTGTCACTGAACTTCTACCGCAGTGAAATGTGACAGTCTGACATCTTTCCTAATGTTAGCCTGGAACACATGCTGATCAAGTAATGTAACTGATTAGCTAATTTCTCAGGCAGTGTGTGTTTTAAATATACCTTTTTTCAGAGAATAAAATTAACTTTATTATTGTCAAGCCAGATACCCCACCTTCTGGCAGGCTATGGAATCTCAGCTTCAACTTACTACAGTAGTGTTCAAAGTGCTCATAGGTCAGAGTAGTCTCTCTTCTTCTCCCAGACTTCCCTCTTGGGTTTGTTTTGTAGCAAAATGCAGGAACATGACTAATGACATTTTAATTTGAAGACTCAGCTTGTTTCAAGCCGTTCTAGGACAAATGACTCGGAGTGAAGCTGTAGGCTATTTCTAGAACAATCTTTATAGGATAAAAATTGCAAGATCACCTAGGCAACTGCTGAAGACCGTGAAAGGTATCTCTTTTAAAAGAGGCTTGCATTTCTAACAAGTAAAAGACAGAAGTTCCCAAATCCTTTGGGTATTGAAACTTTTATTTTTAGACCAATATAACATTTTTAAAGAAGTTGATCATGTAATATAAAATACTGACTTAGTATTGTCCTTCAATTAAGTTTTGTAAAAGCTTATTTTCACTGAATCTAGCAGAAAGCTCCCCACATATTTAGATTATTCCTTGTAGAATAATCAAGTCACTATTCTGCAGTGTTAATAACAACATTCTGAGACACAGATAAATACAGTAGATCATAAAGTCAAATGATTCAATGCATTTTTAGCAACTGAAATTTAAATAAAATATTAAAAAGTAGGAGAAAACTGTTAAGTAATACAAACATTGAGAAGTGTATTTATTTAATAGCTTCAGGCATTATTCTTGACCCAATTCCTTCAGTTGTGGTCCTAATATGAATTCCATGTTAATTGCCTTGTTTTCTTATTTAATGACAGAAATATTCAAAACTAATACTTGCTTATATCCCTTCCAGGTGGTTTTCTATGCATTTGCTATAACTGGCATAATGCTATTTAAAGGTGCTGTTGTTCCCATGGGAAATATCAGGTAACATTCTAAACATCATGACTCAGAATCTGTTTTTCAAAAGCATCAGCATCTCAGTACTTCTGAGTTGCTTGGTTGGGTTTTTTTCCCTTCTTATTCTTGGAACCACTCTTCTTTTAATTTTTAATTACACAAGCTTTCTTCATCTGTTACTCCTGCTGCTTCTTGCTGTATTGAAACTGTGGGAATGCTTATTTGTAGCTTGCAATTTTACCCTGCTGTAGCTTGACATTTTTTTAAAAAAAAGTGGTTTTCTCTTGTTTTCTGCCCATATAGACAAATTTCTATAAAGCTCTCAGAAGACTCTTGTTTTTAATGTCTAATATGTAGAAAGCTATGCTCACGTCAGCCTGTAATTCTCTTTTAGTGCTATCAATACAACATACAATAACAGCACTCTGCAGTGTGGGACCTATGAACAGCTGGAATATTGGCCAAACAACTTTGATGACTTTGCTGTGAGTCTGATCTTTGAAATCTCTCCCTCTTTCCCTCTCTGTTGTCTCTTCCCTCATTTTCTGAGGCTTAAGTGTGTGATGTAGCCACTCAACTTCTGTTTTACTCGTGTTATTTAGGCAGCAGTGGTGACACTCTGGGATGTGATGGTGGTAAACAACTGGCAAGTCTTCTTGGAAGCATTTTCAAGATATTCAAGTCCGTAAGTAGCAATAATAATACTGAAAAAGTCCCATATAAATCAGGGACAAGTCATGAAAGAAATGCATTGGGATCTGCAATGAGTGGAAGCTACCTCTAGCTCAAGTAATCACTGAACTGCAAATGGTTGGAGATTGGGAGAGCGTTTTGGGGGGTAGCATCATAGGTATTTTGCTGTGTTTTTGCTCTCTTTCCTGTGCTTCCACTTTTGACTGCTCTCAGAGGATACTAGTCTAGATGGATCTTTTGCTATGATCCAGTACAGCTTTTAGTAGTACAACTTCTGACCCTTCAGAATTTAATTTGGTATGTTAAGTGGGGAAGCAAGTCTACTCAGCTAACTTAATGAAAGGCTAAGATATTTTTATTTGTTCCAGACGTTCTTCTACATTAAGACAGTAGTAGTATTATCTTTGGTCATTTTGAGGCTGAGGTTATTTACTGTCTACTTTTACTTATTGTCAATCTGATCTGCAGGTGGGCAAAAATCTATTTTGTAGCCTGGTGGTTAATCTCCTCTGTCATCTGGGTTAATCTCTTCGTAGCTTTACTTCTAGAGGTAAGGAAGTGTGTTTATTTCATATTAGATCCTGAAGACAGGTTCTGGTATGTGTGGGAAATGAAGAGAACCCCAACAACTTTTTGGGAAAAATATGTTGGCTCTGTGTATGTGTACTTAATCTGTTTTCTTGCCTGCCTTCCCCTAAGATGTTGAGGAAGCATTTTCTTATTCCTGGGCAGTTGTATATTTTATTTGCAACTTTGTCACAAACCTGATTGCATTTCAATAGCTGTATACATTTGTCATTATAGCTCACTCTCTGTAAGGATGAAAAATATTCTAAGTATTATAAAATTGGTTGTTTCATATACATTAGCATTTAATTTCAGCATTAGTTATTCAAGCTGCAGGCTTTTTGCATTTTGATTTGTCAGCAAATGAAGTTAGCACTTAAAATTTACATTTCTATTTGGTTTAGTTGTCCTGTGTTCCTTTCTACCCCAATTTGAATTGTTACCCATGTTCAGTTCCACACTGAACAGAAGAATGAAACTCATTGCTTATTTTGAAGAGATCATCCTCTAGAGTTTTTTAAAGAAGCTGTGGAAATGTAGGTACCTAAGCATGCCATGAACATGTAGTTCCGCTGGTTTCTAGTGAACATGTACTTCTCTGGAAAAACAAATACCTTTTGGAATTTTGATGGTGAAGGGAATGTTCATCATGGCCATCTTCTCCAAGTTAATCATTGTAGACTTCTAAGTAATGGAAGAAACTGAGTACCTGTAGAGGGCACTTCACCCCGTCTTAAAACCTATGAAAACTTCTTGTGGAAATGCTCTTGTTGCTGACTGCATCAGAACTAAAATTTACTGCTTTAAACAGAGTAGCAAACTTTTAGACACAACCTTAGGTGTGAGTCTCATGATGACCCTCAGTCTTGCCTATGAGCATTTTAGAAAAGACTTCCTATACTAACTGGAGTTTAATCCTATGAAGTCTTCTACCTCCTTACCTCCTCAGGACTGTGGCCAAAGTTTGCTCTGAGCCAAAATGTAGCATTTTTGTAGCAGGAGAACAGGATGTCAGTATTTTTTTTTTTTTTTTTTTGCCTGGGGCATCTGTCTAATCCCCAGGTATTGATTTGTCGGAGTAATTCAAAAAGGATAAGGGAACATGACAAAACCAGAAGCTGAGTTTAAGTTGCAGTGCCTGGACTAAGAGTGTGTTTGGGTTGGGTTTCTAAAGAGGAAAAAATTCAAAGCAGGTGAACTCTTCTGGGTAGTTCTCACAGTTATCTTTGGGAGGCAGTCCTTGCTAGGAGTAGAAGGCAGCAGGGCTGTCTTCTGCTCTACTGTTCTTTCAGTGTGTGATGAAAAAGTTATTTAATTCCTGAACAACAAGCTTGAATAGTGACCTGCAGCCAATAAATATGATGATGCCTAAATAAGTGCTCTACCACTCTGTTAGAAACAAACCTCACCCCCCTCCTAAACCTTACCCCCAAGCATATTGAGCTGATCTAACCTCTTTTTTTTTTTATGTTATTAGAAGCAGCCTTTAATTTCTTTCCTGTTCCTTTTACATTCCAGAATTTTATTCACAAGTGGGACCGTCGCTGCCATCGAGAGCCTCTGTCAGATATTGAATACCAGAGGACAGTTGAACTAATGTTCAGGTGAGCTGAATTGGGCTTGACAATCATTCTAGCTTTTTTTTTTATTTGTTTTATAGAAAGGCTGCAAGAGTATACGAGGCTTGTCTTTTATTTCTTCCCTTGAAAGCAAACGGTTTCATCTTAATTCATTGGAGAAATTAAGTGATTGCTTTAGTTAGGTCTGCTTTAAGCTGCTTTGCTAGCCTAACCTTTATATGCTTTCTGCCCATAGCATGATGGGAGAAGAGGTGTTGGGGGCCTGGTGGGAGGGGGACTGTGCTGAGAGGGAGAAGAAAAAGGAAGATGAGGAAAGTGATGCATGTTCTTGGCTTATTATGATATTGTGGGTGGTGAGTTGATACTTGATG
Organism: Gallinago undulata; assembly: GCA_026546715.1. Lineage (NCBI taxonomy): Eukaryota > Metazoa > Chordata > Aves > Charadriiformes > Scolopacidae > Gallinago > Gallinago undulata. The sequence goes on from JAOTQQ010000041.1 coordinate 62,960,039, forward strand.
ATCATGCATTGGATATTCAATAGTAGCGTTGGGAACGTGTTCTCATTTGGGAGTTTTTTCAGGAAAACAAATCTACTGACCTTCAGTTGTATTGTACTGTGTGCAGGAAATTGCTTCCTTGCTTCTTGTGGGAAAACAGCTGCTGGTTTCCATGACACATCTGTAAAGGATGGATCACTTGCAAGTAGATGCATCTTTAGGGAGCATCAGCTTATTGTAACTTTAATTCCTTGTTTCATTCTTGAAACAAGCACACGTTACATCTCAGTATGTGCATTGCAAAAACAAATGCTGAGAAGTTCCCTTTGCCACCCCTAACAACTCGTGCTTTTTCTTTGTAGAGATGTTTTGGAAGAACCTACAGAGGAAGAGTTGATGGAAAAACTGCACCAGCACCCACACCTGCAGTTATGTAGGTGACTGGTGGGAAGGACTGATTTATTTAGACCTCTGTTTTCTTGAGGTTGTCAGCTGGAAGAAACTGGATGGATTTTCTGTGAGGTGCTGTTAAGAGAGTGGCTTGTAGGACAGCATGTGAGGTTTTGCTTGGCAATTCTCTGCAGAAAGAGGTTTTTTATTTTTGGTTCATATCTTTTTTTGAAAAAGATTTGAATCCTGCTAATTTGACTTGATTTTTAAGTTGCAATTTTAGAGGAATATTGCAGCTGTTATTTTTATAAACTGTTGGTATCGGAATGTTTTATTATTATTATTTTTTTAAGAAGGGAAAGTGTGTTTAAAATGACAGTGCACTTTAAACCATGAACTCTGTAACCACTAAGCCTGCTAATTTTTTCAGCACAAGAAAATGGAACTGCCTTTTCTGGTAGGCGAGTGTGGCAAGGGCTGTGCCCTGCAATTCATGAATGGATTAGGCAGGTCCAGAACAAAATCCTTAATCCTTTTGTAGTGAGAGTTGAAACACTATTTTTATTGAAACGTGACACCAGCATATCTTACCAAATTTTTAGGCGTTAATCATGTCAGAACACAATCAATTTCAACTTAATAACAGGGAGTGCCTGCTTCGCACGTCACACATCCTCTCTTTCATTGTTTTTGATCTAGAGTTCATGCTTGTTGCATCATGCTGGTAGCTTTGAGAAGCAGTTACAACTTTGTAAGTAGCAATTGCACTCGTGGTTTTCCATGTGGTAAAATTGAGCTCTCCTTTAGAGCAAATATTCTCGTGTTGCTTTTTAGTGAAGCCCTTCGTTTTACTTTCTCCCAAGTCCTGTTCTTCACTGTATCATATTCCATGAAAAAACTGAGGGCAATGAACTTTTGGCCAGAACGTAGCACCATGATCACTGTGAGTCTCTCACTTAAAAGGAACGGAGAAAAAATAGTTGAATGGGATAATCAAAGGGCTTAGCAGTTCAAATTTTTTTTTTGAGTCCGTGGGAACTGAAGGTTCTTGACCGGTGTTGCAAGATCACATTCTTTTATAGCTTAATGACCACATGCTGTATCACTAACTTTTTTGGATAAATAATTTTGTCAACAAATCTGAAGTGAAGAATTAGCAGTAAGCCACATCCACGTGCTTTTCATTATTCCTTAGTGTTCCTCTAAAAAAAGGTGGTTTTGTTTGAATCTTTGTCACATAACTAGTAAATCACTATGAAGAATAGAATCAATCCCCAAATCAATTTTTGTATGTAAAAATGAAACTACCCTTGTAGTAGCGCTGCCTTGTCACTGAGACACTTATCACCAAAATGGACATTATTGGATCATCTCTGTATTGATAAAGGTTTGGAGAAGGTAATTGACCATAAAATGCTGCTACTATTTAAGTTAATTGATCCTTTTTAGAAAACAATACATTTTTGAAAAGTGCCAAGCAGTCATCCTGTGTACTTTTCTTCCTTTTTTTTTTTTTTGTCATTCGTCTCTTCTTCCTTGCCTGCATAAGGGAAAGGCAGTATCTGGGGTGATGGTGCATTTCAGCTCAAAAGCATATTTCTTCATCGCTGTCTTAATAGTAAGAAGTTATGTAGTGATTCTTGTCTATTTCTTTGTCTTCTGCTTATGTTTTCCTTATGCTGTGGAACAAAATATATGTTGTAACTTGTGTATGTGTAGAACAAATCATATCTGAGCTCTGAGCCACTCCAGCAAACTTTCCTTACTTTTGTAATCTTGCCTCTTAAGCCATGATCCTGTCACTGTTTTGGCACTTCTCTACATTTCAGAAAAATTCACCCAGTAACTTGCACTGGTTTCAGCGGTGTTACCATGCTTGTTTTCAGTCACACGCCTAGAACACCTATCATGACAAGTAGATAAAGGCATCAGCCCACAGTTTTTTCTAAATTTGGGTTTGTTTTGTTCAGTATGGTTTTATGTCAGGACGGCTTCTGCTTCTTCAAGCATGATGTAATGACTGCTATCAATTTATTGGCACTTTAACAGAAGTTCAATACTCTGTTTTACCTTTTTACTTGAGTTTTTTTGCCACTTTTCTGAAAATTTGGAGAAGTAGCTTTGCCTTGCCAAAAAGGAAGTGACTTGTTCTTATCTGTCTACAAGTGGAATTTGGGTTTTTTTTTGTCTCTGAAAGTTTTTTGAGGTTGGATTTTTTTGCGTTTTTTGTTTTGGTTTTGTTTTTTTTTGCCATTACATTCTACTACAATCTACCAAAGCAACACAAATTGGTGTGGGATTATCATAAACATCACAAATGTCTCCATTATGCAGTCTTTGCATCTGGACAAACATGGAGAAGGCTTTTGGAAGAGAATAGTCTAAGTCTTATTCTTGTTTCACATTTGTGTAATTGTCTGAAAATGTAACTAGGATTTAATGCAAAATTGTGGTACCTGATGTCACTTGTACTGGAAGATGTAAACAGCTAGAAGTCTCATGCAATAACTGTATAAATCAGGAAAATGAATGTATGTAATTGGGTAAAACTTGAGGTTTGCTTTATTAAAAAAAAATTCCTTCTTCTTAAAATATGAAAATAATTGGGGTGTTGAAATAATTCTCATGGTTTGTTTTTTTCCTTTCCCTGTGACCTATTTCTGTTGTGCTCAGCATCTATCCTCCTGTTATCTTTACTAGTTGACGTCTGGGCCCACAGAAGAAGTTGTATGCAGATAGCACAACTGCCTGGTTTCAAAGTGCAGAATGTATGTTGTGGTCTTTTTTTCCAGTTCTAGAGGCACATAACATCATCTGTAGGTATTGGATACACTTAATAATTAAGGTGAAACTTCATCGGAACTGAGCATTGAGGGTGTTGAGCAGCTTGATTCCCATTTGCACTGCAGTCTTTGCATCTGCAAACTAGATATTTCTTCATCTCTTTTTCCTGAAAATATTGGTGCAATGAGCACTCTCATAGCTTTTCAACTGGGACAGATTTCACACACTATATAGAGTCTGTGGCATTATTTTGGTACAGGTTTTGGTTTAGAAGATTATTTTTTTTAAGAACAGAACAATATCGATTCTGGGTCAACCTAAAGGCTTAAGTTTGACATCTCTGGCTGTTGCTGATGCTTAGTGTTTTGGATGTAGCTTAGATATCAGCAAAAAGGGTTGCTAATTGTGAGAGATGCTTCCTAACTCTGAGCACTGGAATCTGGGAGGTCTCAGATTGGTCCTCTTCACTTGGTGCCCTTTTAGGAAGGGTTTGACAGTCACCTGCTATAGCTTTGTCTGGATGTTTGTGAACCTGCCCCTGCTTGGTGGTGCCTCAGCTGGTCCCTGACATCCTGTCCCACCCACCTCTCTGTGGTTTCACTGGAAAGAATTCCCATGGCTGTAACAAACCTAGCTTTTGTTGTTACAGCATGCGCTGTTGGTTCTAGCTAATGGCTTACAAATGTTTACAGCGTGCAAGTATTTTACAAGTAGGGAGAGCAAAAAAACCCACGCTCCTTCAGCTTCCCATCATAAACAGGAAGATGAGGTTTAGCTGAGTGTGCTCTGTTGCTAATTCTTCACAAGCGTCCCCCTGGTCCTTGCACTAACTCCCCATAGTTCTCCGTGCAGTTCTCTCTGCTGGGTTCCCTCTAAACTCATTTCTGTATCTCTTACCTTTGACACCTTAGCTTTTCTATCAAACTTGATTTCATGAATGAATTTAAAAGTTATTACCAGGGGACTGACTCTAGAATTCCTAGAAGCAGCTAGAAAATATCACATAAAGGTAACACATTATCTTTGGGGACTATGTTAATTGAAATTGGACTGATGTTTCACTGGATCCAAATCAGTTTAGGATCTGAAGCCTTTTAATGAGAATTGAGCACTTGATCTCTGAAGAGGAGAAAAAGAGATGGTCCAGAGACTAAAGCATGCTCAGCATCATTAGTCAGTTTGTAGAAGTGTGGTCTAACATGTTTGGGAACTGTGAACTGGGTTTCCCTGCAACCTCCAGTGATACCATCACTTTTCTTAAAGATAAAACAGATCACTAAGTATCTAAAGAAAGAAGTTAAGGTCATGGGAAATCTGTTGCTAATTCAGTAGTAAAGACCAGATCCACAGACTTCCTTAATCATAAACTTCATATTTCATTCTCTACTTAAATCTTTTTTTTTTTTTTTATTTGTAGAGCTACTATTTTCCCAGCATAAAGTGAGATAAAATGTTCAGGAGAAATATTCAAGGCCCAGATGGCATTCTTCAAATACTAAGTACATAGTGATGTGTACAGCAAACTCCTGGAGGAGTCACCTATCATTATCTCCCATATGAGAAGAAATTCAAGACTGTATAAAACAGAGTCACAAGGCATAATAGAGTCACAAGGCATAATAAGTATGTGTGTTTTTTCCAAAGTGTCTTAATTAACTAAAATGGTTGCAATTCTGGAGGAAAAACTGTGGTATAGTTACTGCCATCATATATACACTTGTTCGCCAAAGGCAGCAAGATGACATTTTCATCATGAATTACCCATGTTACCAACTATAAGGAAAAACTTAAATGTCTTCTCTGATTTAAAATTCCAGCCATTTATGTAGTTTACTTGCATAAATTTTCATATCTAGACCTATACTTCAAGTTTTTTCACAGTAATTGTATAAAAATAGTTTAATGATGCTAATTTTTATGTGGTTTTTTTACTTCAAACTGTAAGTTGAAGACAATTGCAGCTTGTCCTTTTCTTTAATGCTAGATATTCCTTCTAACAGGCCCAGTCATCTTTTTTCCATTAAGCTCGTTGAGCAGGTGTTGTCTTTGTTCTGTGCAGATACTTTCAAGGCCCCCATCATTACATTATTTGAGTGCCTCCCAAGTACTTTCCTGAAAACATCCTGCTGGGATAGGAAAATATTGCTATCCTTATTCTGTAGATGATCAGCTGAGATATTTGGTGATCTGCCCACAGCCGAGCCTAAAATCCGTGGGAGAGTTAAGAATAAAACCTGCAGTCCCTGCTCACTGCCTTTGCTAGCAGACAATACTGCTTTCTTTTTTTGCAACAGCTGTGAACTTCAGTTGTATGTTTATAAGATGATGCTGACATTTCCACATCAATTGGTTTATAATTTTGCTACTGCCTATGACTTTTTTGTTTACTTCGTTTAAAATTGCAGAAGAAATCCTGGAACCTCTAAACTTTCTAACTCTGCTTATTTCCCACTTTATCAGAAGAGGAGGGAGGACTATTACTGATTTGCCATCCAATTAATAAATATTCAGTAGGGATGATCTGAGGCTGGCACATGTCCTGGTAGTTTAGTTATTTTAACTTAAGTGCTGGATTCCAGTAATTAAGGTACTACTGTAGCTCTACAAAAATACAGGAAAAAATATAGGATGACTATCCTAAAGAGCAGTTATTTGACAGCTTCTGACCTGAAACTCACTTCAGGAATGCTTGAGTGTTTCTCTAGCCTCCTCTCCCTTTGTACTGCTTGTATTTCATTCTTTGAGGTGAGTGCACACTTCAGAGCTGGTGAGTGCAAGCAATACCACATTGAATTTGGAAATTGCCATGTGTGATCTTGCTGACAAAGGATCACCAGCACTTGAAAGAATAGAAGCTCATGTCAAAATCAAAAATGAAGTGTGTTTTTAAGTCCAAATTCTATTGTATAGCAGTTTGTCTGTGTAATGTGAAATACAATCTCTAATATGACTACAGGTTGCCAGCTTGGGTGCAGAAATTACTGAGTCAAATTGTGAGGATTACGTTACACAGCCTGTCATATCGGGTAAGACAAGAAGGGATTTTGATTTTATGTTTAAAGTTAAAGATATTGTGTAGGGTCCTGGCTAAAATTGGACTGGTTTCTGTGAGCTCCCAGAAAAGAATTACTATTCCGTGTGTGATACAAAACTGTATCACTATATACAACACTGTAACACTATAGCATTGAACTGAGCAGTGGTAGTACAACAATGACCTTGTACAGTGAGCATCCTACTGAGATGAGGTGGAAAGCTGCTCAAGCCTTTATTATTCTATTATGTTAGGTCTCCTCCTTGCATTTAGGAATGAACTGGTTCCACACACGATGTGCTGAGCTGTTGCCAGTGCTCTTTTTAATTAAGTAATGATCTCACAAAGTAAAACGTAAGTCTTTAATGTGTCTTCCCTTACCTGTTTTATTAGTGAGAATAATCTTGTATTTCACCAAAACGACAAGTGTTTAGTTTCCAGCATCCTGGGTAATTGGTGGTTTTTCTGAAAAGACTTGAACAATTACTTGGTATAGAAAAGCGGTTCTACAGAAGTTCTCTGTAAAATCAAAGGTGAAGGTGTTAAACCCAGACAATAAAACTTAGATCAAAGTAGCCAGCAGAAGGGGCCATAACAGGAGCAGATTGTCCTTTAAGCTTCACTATGTTGTGTAAGGTGTTACCTCTCTCTTTCTCTAATCAGATTTCATGAAGAAAGCAAAGCTATTCTTCCCTGCCGTAATTCAATCGGAGCCCTCAGCTAGATCAGCAGGAAAAGCACCTGCCTTTTTTGCTTTAGATTTGGTTGATAGACCCTAGTTTTTGATAGGAGTTGGTTAATCCATAACCCAGGCATGTGGCCACAGCAACACCTGCCATGCAGGTGAGCTTTTAGTCTTGTTAATATACTGATAGAGTATCAATTTTTGTATTAACCTCACACACGTACATACCCAATAGTGATCGTAAGTAGGAGAATTTAATAAAATGAGATCATAAATGTCTAATGTACTTTTTGTTGGCCAATAAAGTTGCCCACATGTTGTAGTTAAGTTCTGAGGTTAACTTGCTTGCTGGGGCCTCTCTTGGGTAGATTACATGGACTAATAAAGCACACGAAAAAAAGGGTTTTTTTTGTGCTCTGCTTTTCTTCCTGTTTTGTCCACTAGCCTATCCTCCTTAACTCTGTCTTGGGTTGGTGCCCACTGGAATATATACTGCCATCAAACTCAGCACTTTAAAATTAAGCACACATTTAAAACATCTGCTTGATTGAGACCCTCCACAGTGACTGTTAAGCTTTTTGCCTCTGACATTTTCCAAAGTCTTTGGTTCTCTTCTCATCTCCTGAGTGATCCTGATACAGTCCTCTGGGTATCTGTAAAGTGGTGTCCAGTGCTTCCTAATTGTGCAGGTATTGGGAACTGAAGTGTGGGTTGAAGGTTAAGGTTCAGGCTTGAATTTTCTGTAGGTAGCCACTGTGACATTTCGATCTTATATTCAGTTCTGCCCCAAAGTTTCATGTGTGTGATCATTTGATTTCCAATTTGCACAGAGAGAGGTGTTACCTGGCTTTTCACCAGGCACTCATGAGCAGGTGTTTGGGGAGGACCTTATCTAATTCAATAAGAGGTGAAGGGTTGAATTAAAACCCATATAGATAAGATGGTGATTCAGATATATTGACGGGTCACAGCCCTTTTTATGTAAGAATCCCACTGTGAGGAACTGTATAAGAAGGAATTTAGCAAGATTTGTGCCAACTACATTACGTTACAGCCTCATTTTCTGTGACCATCAGCGTGTGTGTTAACAGACTTACCAGAAAACAGAACTAGTGCTACACAGACCATTGTCCTGTATTGTTTTAGAGAACAAACTCTTGATGAAATAGGGTCTAGTTTTGCTATTTCATTGCTAGTTGCTTTCTATCCCAGCAAATTTACATTGGCTTGTGCCCTTACATCAGACTATTAAGGGAAGTTACGGTGCCCCATGGTCTTTCTTGACTCTGTTTTTCCATGGCCTTTGGTGATGTCTCCACTGTTACTGGTGTCTCCACCTTACTATGCTTTAATGACTATTGTATCATTAGATCTGATTGTCTTGTATCTTGTGATGGTGTTCAGGTTCAAGTGAGATCCGTGCAAAACCTTGCCCTTTGAATTTGGAAGTATCTTACTGCAGAGGTGGGTTTACTGGTGGGGTTAGTGGGACTGGAGGCCTCTGACTGAGGCAATCTGCTTTGCCATATATGCTTCGAGTCATTATGCAGAGTTATAGCTGCAGCACTGCACAATCTTTCTAACTGTATTATGTCGTGTTAGCTGGTTAATTGCGACTTAGAAATTAATATTCCTCTGGGCGATCATGGTGGGTCAGACACAGTGCTCTAAAAATACTTTTGGAATAAGTTCTAAAAAGCTGAATTATGTGGCCTCTCATGGAAGGCACTGGGGACACACCAAGTCTGCTCTGTAAGCTCCTCGGGGCAGAAATCCTATCTCTTGTGGTCAAAATAGATGAAGGGAAAGAAGAAAGGGAAAGAATGCTTTCCAGCGAAGGAACAGAGAGAAGATTACTCTGGGCACCAGAATTTCTCTCGGGAGTGGGGACTGAACCCAAATCCTACGCTTGGCATTTGATTATGTCTACTACACCATTCTCTTCAGTAAATTTGACTCAAATTTGTAGTTGTGGTCCTTGGCAAACGTGTCTTAATTTGCTTCTATGCCGGTGGATTTCTTTCCAGCAGTTCTCCCACCTTTTCCTCTAAAGGTCTTCTCATGTTGGTTGGTTGTCTCCTTACAGATACCATGCTCTTTTTGATCTGTTGACAATTCTTAAGAAAGAAACTGTTTGTGAAGGACTGATCTGCAGAGCTTCCCAGTCACAGACTGGTGCTTCATGGGAGCAGTAAACGGGGACATGAGGAGTTTTCCTTCCAGCTGCTGTAATCTCACTTTGAGACACCAACTTGCAGAGGTTGGTAGGCTTTGGGTAGCAGGACAGTGGTGTGGAAACATCTCAGTGCTGGAAGGCCTGGGGTAAGCACAGCTGAGGAGAGGGGCAGCTTTTCCCTCTTTGCCCTGCCCAGGGGAGAGGC
>JAOTQQ010000041.1:62969391-63030075 GCA_026546715.1 Gallinago undulata
AGTGCTGGAAGGCCTGGGGTAAGCACAGCTGAGGAGAGGGGCAGCTTTTCCCTCTTTGCCCTGCCCAGGGGAGAGGCAGGAGCCCAGGACAGTCTTTCCCCTGGAAGAAGCAGCACTGAAGTTGTCCATCACCTCCAGGGAGAGGGAGGACAAGCCAGCTGTGGGCAGGAGAATGCGGAGGTGGGAGGGAGTGAAAGAAGGTGTGAGGTTAATAGAAGGTGGTGAGCACAGACATATAGAGGACCTAAGGCTTGCCTTTGCGAGTTTGTACTTAGTGTGTATTTGTAAGCTGAATTTCAACCCTAACTGTTATGGAAAAGGAGGAGGTAGGGAGAAAGAGGACATTAAAAAAAAATAAAAGAACAATGGAAAAATAATTAAATCCTGAAAGAAGATTTGAAGATTGTCTTTATTTTATTTTTTTTTTAAATTACATACTAATTTTCTACTTTTTTTTTGTCTTTTTGGGCATGACAGGATTATTATTTTTTTAATTCCCTACTTGTTATTTTAGCCAGCAGAGGGTGTTCAAGACCCCATTATGGACTCCAACCACGCAGGCTGGGCCCTATGATCAGCACTTCTGGATGCATTTAATGGAACATTCTCAGCATAGTTAAGTGCTGGGGCCTGAATCAAGGGGTTGGAATACAATCAGGTTTTGTTTTTTTATGGCAAAAAGTAAGAAGGTATGTTTTGAGGCAGTGAATTTTCAGAAATACATGTCTGTTCGTACCAAAACATTTGTATCTGGAATGCTTCTGATTTGTGCCTGGCGTATGAAAATAGAAGAAAGTGAAACATCTTACAAACTGGCAAATCCAGTTTCATTGTCCCATCTGAATGAAAAATAGTTAAATACCATCAACTGCAAGCGAATCTCAGAACAATCTCTGGCCTTCGAGAGCCCCAGAGAGCAGCAGTGGACCAAACATTTTGAAAGCAGCCTCTAAATTTTAAGAAAATGATCAAATTTTCTTGCGGACAGTTCTTGAGAATTAAGTTCCTTTCTTTAGGCTTTTAGTGTATATTCTAGAATCTGTATTTTCTGGTGGCCAACTGGACATCCAACTACATCTCATGTGCCAAAATATGAATAATATGAATAATAATGAAATAATTCAAAATAAATCAAGCACTGCTGGGCTTCCTTTAAACCTATAATTGTGGTTCCTCTGTGACAATAAGCTCTCAACTGAGAATTTATCCATCTTAGCAGTCAGGGTCTTTTATACCTGAAAATGTAAACCACATTTTAAAGTAATGCATTGTATAAACTGGCCTTGCAAATGTTAAATTATACTAATTTGAACAGATGTGCATGTTGCTGCCCTTGCAAACTGGTCAAATTCTTCAGAGCTGAGCAGCTTGTTCTTGTGTGCAAATACATATTGGCAAAAACCTCTTTGCTAGTTCCTTGCATTTCTTTAAATCTGCCTTCTACAGATGTGTATTTTTACTGCAAGGAAAGCTGCTGTTTTAAATGTTTGAAGACTTAATTATAGGTGGGGTGAGTCTCGAGATAGAAGTAAGAGCGTTTCTCTTTCGCTTAGACCTGATGGGTCTTGTGTTTATATGCCGTTGCAAACTTAATTTAGATGTAGTAGTAACGACTAAAACAAGTTGTGCTTTGTAAAGAGACCAAAGAAAGGAACTGAGCAGTCCCTGAGTGAAAACAGTGAGGGGAATCAGCGTGTCTGGCATTGACATAATACTGCGAAATCAATGCTTTGATCAACTATAAAGCATAACAGCTGTGTGAAAGGTTTGCTGTGGTTCGCTGGCATTATCTCTTGTGTAAAGGAAAGTACATTGTAAACCAGTAAAAATTAACTGCCAGAGCACAATGATGGTTTTGTGAGTGGGAATTCAGATAAAGTTTTGCTTCTGTTGGCAGAGCGATAAAAAGAACTGGGGCCATTTGCATACAGGTGAAGAGAGGCGGCGATGTCCCGTGTTCCGCAGAGGCCAAGCCACCACAGGTATGCAAAGTACTACAGTTCTGAGTGCTACCTTGATTTTAACTTTTTTTTTTCTTTTTTTTTTTTTTTTTTTAACCTGGTTTAGTTACTAAGTGGGAGGAAAAGGTCTTGGGAAACGGGCAATACCAGGAAAGGTCATTGGGTGGCAGCAGAGCATTTACCACTTGCCACGGAGTCCCCACAAAATAAGGGCAGGAAGGACTGTAGTTCTGCATAATTTTGATAGAGATAACTGAAAAAGCCATCTCGGAGTGGTATCCATGGCGAGAGAGCAGTCTGAGACAGGAGATTTATATCCAAAAAGTGTGTTTGCATGTGTGTATGAATTGGTGTGTACATATAAATCACATATTTGTGTATAAAAATATATGTACGCATAAAAACTACGTGTGGCGTTCTGGGACACAGTAGCGAGGAGCTTTAATGTGATTACTGCAACTACCAGCTCCCAAATTGGGTCCCACATCCCTGACAGTTCAAGCTTGTTCTGAAGATATATAGCTCAGTGCCGGTGAGAGTAAAGCCATGTAATAGTTCTAAATTACTTTGCTGCTGGAAGAAATCAAGTGGGTCTGTGAACGTGGCCAGCAATATCCACTTTCACCAAAACTGATAATTTTTATTAGTCCTTTCTGGCTCTTTGTAACAAAAGTATGAGAAGCATGATGGTTAGTATTTATTATTCTTTTAGGAAGGAGTTGACCTCTCCATATTTATTCTGCAACGTAAATATTGAGTCTTTTTGCTGAATAATGTGGATGGTGCTTGAAGTGCTTTGAAAATACTGTGCTTTTTTTAGAACTAGAAGCTAAGTGTATTTTGCATGTGTTTGTTCCAGTGAAGAGATAGAGAATGTATTTTCATTTGGTTTGTGTTTTGCTTTGATGTTGGCTGTATACCTCGTGATGTAGCTCATACACGGGAATGTGTTACAGCCTTGAGGATACAAACTGTAGCATGTATAGGTACAAACATGCGTTTTCCTTTCGTCATACATATTATGACATTTTTTTGCTAGCTTTAGCTAAGCCATTTGTGAGTTGCTGCTGTCGTATCTTACCTTTTAAGTGCCCATTCCGCTATCACCACTGTGGAAATGCGCTCAATCTCATACTTTATGGGCAGTATCGCTGCAAATGTGGAAATTCATTGATTGAAAGGAATTTAACATCTTTTTTCTGCGGCTTTGCCTGGGAATAAGGAAGCTTAAAAATAGGCAACTATAAAGAAATGTTCCACCATCAGGTTTTAAATTCTTGCTGCGTTTGGAACGTCCCACTAACAATCTATGCTGGGAGCAATCCTCCAAGAAGATAAATTGAAGAACAAATTGTACGATTCCATGCTACAGAGCCATATTTTACTTTGAAGATAAGCAGTTTGGGGGCAAACACTCCTAAAATACCCCAATTTAGGGTACTTTAAGTGGCTGCCACCATGGGCTTCCTACAGGCATCATGGACAGGCTGGCTCATGCAGAGTCAGGGAAGGGACTTCTGGTTCACAGCTCATACTGATCGCTGAACTCAATGTGAGCTACCAAATCCTTAGTGTGGACTTGATCTTGCCTTGGTAATGCTGAGTTTTTTCTGAACTACACTGATTTCTGTTTCATTCAGGACTCAGCTGGATTTGGGAGTCCTTGCTGATGCCAACACCCACAACCCATAGAAACAAGGTATAGAGCTACTCTGTTTCCAAGGTCTCACTGAGCTCAGAATTCAGTGCTCCCCAAAGTTATTATTTTGTACCGGTAGGAGTCAGCATTTCCCGGATCCCAGTTCCTTAGGAGCCTTTAATCCTTGTTCACTGGGGGCACATGGTCTCTTCAAGGAATAAGGAGTTTTGGTTTCTGCAGAGCTTAATAAACCTATTTTTACACCCTGTTTTGAATACTGTTGGAAACTCTTTGAAGAAAGATGTTGCTAAAATTACATTATTATTTTGGTTGTGTTACTGCTAGAGATAGTTGTTAGAACACATAAATTGACAAAGACATCAGATGTCCCCTGCTCTGAAAAGCTTACAAAATTAGGCAAGAAGCAACGTGTGAAAGAAAATCTGTTCAGTTAAAGGACGGTCTGATTTCTTTAGGTTTTACTCACCCATTCCAAAGGAGAAGACACGGCATGGAGGTGAACTCTAGAAAACCCAAACCAGAAAAAAAATTCCACTATTTCAGTCTTCACTGAGTCCACCCAGAGTTCATTCTTTGTGATCAAACACACAGAAGTAGGGTTTCTACCTCTCTTCAGGAAGCCACATCACTTAGGGAGCGATTAGGCCTCCAGTTGTGCCAGGGAGGTTCAGATTGGATATTAGGAAACTTTTTTACACTGAAAAGGTTATTAAGCATTGGAATGGAGGTGGTTGAGGTGGAGGTATTTAATTTCTGGAGGTATTTAAAAGATGGGTTGACAGAGTGCTTAGTGACATGGTTTAGTGATGGTTTTTTTATCCAAGTTAGGTTGATGGTTGGACTAGATGATCTTAAAGGTCCCTTCCAACCCAGAAAATTCTATGATTCTGTGATGTTACAGCCAAGGGAGCTGCCCAGTGGAAGGTGCAAAACAGAGAACAGGGAAAGACGGCACTGATGGTATCATGGCAGTGAGACTTGGTTCTTTGTATTTGGACTAGATGTCATGAGGTTATTGCATTAGATGATCTTGTTCATTGTATCTGCAGTGATTTAATTATAGTGATTTCTTTTTATCTGTAGACAATTTATTTGAAAGGACTTTGGGGTTATGTTAGCTTGCAGTGATTAAGAGAATTGGTGGTAGAAAGTGAAGGTGACTAACGGGAGTGCTGTCGATTTTTTTGTGTGTAGTATATGTAGAAGAATTTTCTTACTGTTTTTTGAACAAAGACGCTGGTTGGGGAAAGAGTCTGACACTGAAAAAAACTTAAGGTTATTTATTTTAAGCCGATTATAACTGTTCTAGTACTGATGTTTCAAGTCCTTTTCAAGACTGTGTGCTGCCTCTGTCTCTTTGAGAACTCAGCACTCTAAATCTCAACTTTGTAACCCTTAATTAATTAATAGGGTTTTTTGGGGGGCAAATTGCCTCTGACTTTCATTTTCTTCCCATTCAGGGATTTGTCAACCTGATAGCAGAAAAAACACACAGTGCCTATTGTCCTGTGCCTATTTTACATGCTGACAATGGAAAAACTTTCTTTTTCCCACAAGTTTGCAATGACATTCTCGTCTTCTCTAGGGGTTACTTCAAGAGGATAACCACCATTTCCTCCCAGTTAAGCTTCCCCATGTCAAAGATATTTGATCGTTTCCAGTGGGTGGAAAAGTTTGCAGTTTGCAGGCTGATAATTGCATGTGTACCTCTGCAGGCTGTTGCGGAGGATGCTATCTTACAGCAAATCTCTAAGAGACATAAAAACATCATGTTAACAAAACAGCGTGAGGGGCTGTAAGATAAGCACTCACTGGTGTGTTGAGTCCCTGCAGCCTCAGTGACTGCCACCAAAGGTCAGATCTGCTAGTAATGCCAGCAGGAATTCCTGAAGGTTCCCTTGGATCTGCCTTGGATTCAGCCAAAGTGCATCCAAACCTCACACGTTTAAAAGGCTGATTTTTAGGCTCGGTGACTTTCCTGTTTTAATGCAAGCTTGTTTTAGCTACAAAACTTCAGACTGTGTAATTTGGGAAGACTCTATACAAATTTTTGAGCAAACAAAGAGAAAAGAAGGTATTGTCGTTTTGGGGAAGGGCAACCTATGTCATCTTAGCATTCGGGTATTTTTGGGTGAAATGGAGTTACTCTGAAGTGACAACTCTGTAGACAGGAAAACAATGTACATATGGCCATATAAGCACTTGTGGCATCTGGCAGTTTGAGGTGCTTTGGTGTCCTACCATGTGGACTGTCCTCATAGTAGAATTGATTTCCCAGGAAAACTTAAATGTAAAAAAACTGTAGTGTAGTTTGCTTGAATCTACACTGAGAATGAGCTGTAACGTTGACAGGTAGTGGTGCAGTTATCTCTGCTTGTGGTAAATAGCTGTCAATCCATGTGGTTGTGTTAACACCATGAATTCTTCTGAATTTATCTGAAATATCCTAGAGCATAGTATAGATTATAGATGCCCAAAAAAGCGTCTATGCTTCTTTTTCTTCAGCATTTTGAATGTACTTGTTGAAGTCCTGACTCATTACCCTCATTCAGTGGTAAATTGGTGGCCCAATTACAAATCCGGGTTTTATGCCTCTTTTCCACTATACCACAGACCTTTGGAATTTTATGTGGTCTTAAATAAAAGGAAATTAATGATTATGTATTATTCATAAAATAATGTTTCCATCATGTTGTCTGTTTTTTCTCCCTCTCTTCACCAGCAGAGGGCTGAAGAATTTATCACCTACTTAATTTAGCTTAAATTCATGGATAAACTACTCAAACTCCCTTCCCGAAAGAACTGTTCCTGCCAGTTTTTGACCATAGATCTAAACTGCTGTGTTCCTTCTGAATGCATGGTTTGCTCCATACTGAGCTAGAAGGTACATCTTCTCCATACCTGAGTAATGTTCACAGCAAAAAAATAAACAGCTTCAAATGTCCCTTCTCAAGCAATATAGCATTTTGAAACATTATTGTTTTACTTCAGAGCTGTCAAATGGATGCCTTTCTGGAATGTGCAGTTTTAAGCTTTTTAGATCTGCCTGATGGTTTCTGGTCTGCATGAGGGAGATGATTAGATAAGGTGGCTGTGATGGTCCACCTTGATCTGAAACCGATGCCTCTTTCTACAGTAGCCTTGGCTGATTGCTCAGGGAAGTTCTTCCACTCTCCTTGTTTCATGCCCTACTGAGTTGGGTTAAAAACAGGACTTTGTATTCTGAGAACATAGCCAAAGGTGGAAACTTGAGCTTCATGGGAAAGAAAACGGATCCCTTGGCATCTCAGAATGGGTTAGTCCTTGCAATAACCCAATATGTTTTTCCTAACTAGAGGGCTGGAATTCTGAGTTCCTGCTTTCTCGAGAGTGACAGAAATTCATGTACTACTTTGCAGAATTTGTGGTTAAGTTGCTTTTGAGTTCTTCTGCAGAAGAGGGAATTATTTCTTGATTCTAAGTCCACTGAAGAGGCTGAAAGATTTCCACTGGTTTCAGTGGCCGTTAGTCAGATGTGTGATGCATTATGAAAATAGCAGAGAATGTCACTGTGGGTTTTTTTTAACCCTAAAAGCAGATTGGCAACATACCTAGAGCCTAGCTTTTCATATTTTCCAAGTGCTTTGCCACTAAGAAAGTGAAGTAAATTGTTGCTACAAAATTATCAATCAAAAATACTTAGATGCCGAACATTTTCAGAAACATTTTGGGTTTTTTAAAATTATTTTCAGAGTGTCTTCCTGAGTCTTTTGAAATCCTTCTATATCCAAATATGGTCTCTCATAGGACAACTTTTATGAATTGAATGTTTCCCTAATTGTATTCAGGCAGCTTAATGAAGAGAAAGGAGTGATTGTGAGCAGGTATGAACTACTCCTAAGTACCCTGAAAAGATAAATGAGCAAGACTTGAATAAAAACAAATTTTCCACCATGATTTAATATTTCAGGGATGACTAGAATAAAAGTGTGATTACATTTCCTGGTATAAAATTTGTTTGGAAATAAATGTTTTTCAAACGCAGTAGTGATTTAAGTTCTATAATGTTTGGCACGTGCTTTCTGGGGTTCCTTTTGCAAGGATGGATAAATATGATTGATATCGCTCTGGAGAGCATTTACCTAGGGCAAAGGAAGTTCCTTTTTATTCTCAACTTCTTAGGGTCATGACTAGAGTCTGGGTAAGATCAGGGCTGTGTTGTATTAGTACACAGAACAGTAAATAATACATGTCCTAAAGAAACTGTAATCTAAACAGGCAGCATGGGGGAAAAGCACATAAAGAGAAGTAATGATATAGTAAAATACCATTCATTTCAGTGTTTTGTTTGTGTTTTTTTCTTTTTGAGATAAGGCATCCTCTGTGGGGAATCTAAATGGACTGGTGAAGGAAAAGAGCTGGCTGAACCTGCAGAAGAGGTAAATGAGGATGGAATGAAGCTGAGAAAGGTGGGGAGAATATATATATATATATATATATTTACATGTGTGTGTATGCACTGTGTGCTCAATAGCAGACATCTGTCTGCGTGTCCTTTATCTCCTCCTCATTCATTAATGGGGAAAAGGAACAAGTAAATTGGGAACTTCCTTGAGTTTCAAAAACTAAAGCACACAAGGGCCTATTCTCTTTGCAGTAAGCCTCTCTGCTGAAGTGCTCAGAAAAAAAGTGAGGGTATGAAACATTAGATTTTATTTTTTTTCTGCAGATTGGAGATGGGTTTGGAGTTAGTTTTTCATTTAGCCAGGAAAGTTGATTATTGTTAATAATGCTACCTCTAATGTTTCATTGTAATCTTAATTTAAGGAAATGTTTGAGCATTAAGCATTTTTCCCACAGCGGTGAAACAATGTACCTTTCCCTGCCAAAGATCACATTCACATTTATCCTCCTCATTCCTGTAGCTGCAAGGTGAAGTTTGGAATTTTTCCAGTAGCCCAGCTGCCAATTTACTATCATTGATCATTATCAGGAGTCATTCGACTGAGGTGTCTGATGTATAACAAAGCATGTTCTTGGCCGTGGGTGACATAGGAGCTCTTTCAGGTCTTGGGGTCCTGCTTGTACTGGTTTATGGAAGGCTGCACTTCATAACTGATTGTAGTTTGCTGAGAGATAGCTCCTATGATATAATTAAGTTGTAGTGCACTGATTAGTTGGTGTGTATGTGTGTGACTGGGTCGGGGGGAGAGTTTGCTGGCACCCACACTATAAACAGAATACCTAATCCAATTCCTTGGCACTCAATGGAAGTTGAGCTATTGAATTCAATGAGAGGAGGCGCATGCCCACTGCTCTTTTGACTTGAGTATTCAGCTCTGTGTCCCCAAAATGTTACAGTATCTTTGTGTGAGTTACTTGGGTTTAGTATAATTCTCAGACAGTTAAGTAGAAAGGAAAAAAAAAAGGAAAAAAGAAAGCAGAGTCTATTGGAATCTCTTACTTCATTTAAAAGAAATCAGATTTTTGTCATGTGAAGGTACCTCGTAGTATTTAGTATCTTAAAGTTTACCAGTAAGTGAGATTGCAAGAACTTGTCACATCATGATAATACACAAGAATCTGTAAGTGCTATGGGTGCTGATTTAAGTTAATTTCTAAAACCAAAATGTCATCACAGATTCTCTTTTAATTATTATTCTTTTTTTTTTCCTCTGTGACAACTAAGCACTTAGACCCAGCATTGCATTCTGTATCACTGCCTCGTTTCAGCAGTGTAGCTACTAGGCTAAGATATAAAACCAGAAGGAATTTTAAAAATTCAATTGATCTTAGTATTTTATAATCCTTCTATTTTGATTTAGTGTTGCTTGTTTCATTTTGAGTTTTTCAGTTCTGTGTTGTTAGGATTACATATACCATATGAGAATTTGTTTAAAGATCATTTTTATTGGAAGTAAAATAGAAACTGGAAATCTTTCTGTTATTCTAAGGCTTTATAACAGCTTGTTTGTACAAAGTCTAAATTTGGAGTCAGATGTGACTTGTCCTTTAAAACAATAATAGCCTCAGAACGCTGCTAATAAATGGTGGGGGATTTGTCAGTGCTCAAACAAGTTTGAAGATACTAGACTTGTTTGCCAGATTTAGCCTTTACACTGATGGAGTTCAGGCTATGGGTCTGCATTGTACTTCCCTAAAATGCTGATCATTTAATATTAGGTGCGTAACAGTTATCCTTATTGTTCATAGCTATCCATACTTTTTTAGCATTTTCATAATCTATTAATCATTTCTTAACCCTTTATAAACCATTTATAAATGTACCCTAAATAAAAAAGTGTGACCATTCAGATTTTTTTTTCCTCAAGTTTAATATTAAAGGCAAGTCCAAGGTCAAGATGGGCATGGGGAGGCTTTGGGTAGTTGGTGTAGTTTATATTTTGGCCAGTCAGCTGAGGAACCACGTGGAACTAAAATTAGTAAAGTGTGTGCAGTGAAGAAAGTTCACACGGTGTAATGCGCTGTGGGCAGTATTAGCGTTGATTTACCCAATCTGTTAATGGTGTGGTCTGTCTAGACCTTTGGAACATTCCTTAGCTCCTTATTTAATGTAGGAGGAATCATTTCTGAAATTAGCATATAAATTGTCTGGAGTCAGCAGCCCTTTAAAGCAGTGTTCTACCCTTGTGTCATGGCACAATAACTGTTCTAAAAAAAATAAAACCCCCCATCGGGCACATTCTCATGAAGAAGTGCTTGACTTTAGATTGCATGCTGAAAAATTGCATAAACCTGAGAAAATTCATTAAGTTTAAAATGGGGAAATGGTCAGGATTTGATTTGGTTAAGTTGTATTTATTTAGCCTTGTTAATTAGGGGAAGTGTATTATGATAAGGAAACATCTGGCAAGATCTATTCATGTAGAAGGCTTACACATATGTGATCAAAACTGGAGGGTTTTCTGACTTTGACATTAAATTTCTTGTCTTTCCTGGGTCTTCTGCATAACTCGTATATACACCGTGCTGTTTGGTGCCTTCGTTCCAGGGCTCAGTCCAACTGAAACTCGTGTGAGAACAAGTCTGCTCTTGGTACCAAACACCAGGTCACTGCAGAAAGGAGGTGGAAGGAACCTGTCAGAGGCCAATCCTCCTCCACGGCTGTTGTTCTTTTGTTGGCTCTTCTGAAGTCCTGTACTTACTTGTACCTGCTTTAGTTGCCAAGAGTAACAGGCAGCGCCCTGTTCTTGGGTTATCATTTTCAAGGGAAGATAATATAACACGCAGTCAGCTTGTGAATTTGTGGAGGAATTAGGATCTTTCTTGTTAGAAAGAGTATCCGTGCACACAGAGATGGAAAATAAATGACAATACGGTGTGGTAGGTTTATTTGGCATGAATCTGAGATGACCACACTGAGCAGCGAAGCCAATAAAATCTTTGTACTACAAAATCATGTGTTCTGAACATGCCATGTACTTTACAGAAAAACTATTCCAGGAATGTTGCTAGAGAGCTTTATATGTTTATTTGGTGCTTACTTTTCATCTCCCTTGCTCCAAAAGCCAGGTGCTTTAATCACAATGGAAATCAATTGCCCAGGTCACAGAGAAAAAGGAACGTAAAATAATGTAATTACAGAAACTCCTAAAAGCTACCTAAAATAACTACATTTTTATATGTAACTGAATAACAATTTTAAGTTGGGATATTTCCTTATCTCCCAAGGGTTAAATACAGAATTTGTTACTGAAAATGCCTTATTGAAAAGCTTTTACATTCCAGAAAAGTTTGGCTTGTGGCCAGGAAAGCCTTCAAGATGCTGGATCTTAAATTTGTCATGGTCCCAGTGTCCATCCTGTATGTCGCCCTGGTGTTCTAAAGCATGTGGGTTTTTCTGGGGGGGAAGAATGTTTTTCTTCCTAATAAATATTGAAGAACTGGTCAAGAAGGGAAAAATAACCCCAACCAATAAAGCAAAAGCAAAGCCATCTCCCTCAAAATAAACTGCTTACCTGATGCTGGAGTAGGACATGAGAAGAGTAATTTTGTAAATGCTTTATCTCATCTTATGTTCAAGGAACTTTAAAATTATTTTATACGTGGGCAGTCTTGGTGACCTTCCGATTGCGATGTCGTATTTAAGCTTGTTTTACTTTTAGTATGAGGATCTCAAGACAGTAGTTATTTTGTTTGGGTTTTGTTTGCTTTTTAAAAAAACTTTATTTAAAAGAAGAAATCAGATGGCTAAACACAGGAATAGTGATGAATAGTGATAGATGCAGAATTACGTGCAGCGAACAGGGTGTGTGTTCTGTGCTTGTGCTCTCCCTGGCACGGGGAGGCCTTGGCTGGTGTCTCTGGGCCATAACCTTGATGCAAAACAAAAATCAGGGTAACAACGTGACAGGGAAATGGTATGGTTTGAAGTAGAACACAGGAGTCCTGGCTTTTATTTGTATGTTCCCGTTGGGGTGAAATGGGTACACAGAGCCTTTCCCGCTAGAGCGAGCGATAGCGGTTATTTTGTGACCGTGAGCTTAGCAACCGAAGACTTGCATTTATTTCACAGGCTTTAGAGAGTGTCTGATCCAAAGATAACCGCGCTCAAAAGTGTCAGAATGTACTGGATGAATCAGTGCAGGCCGTTCATGCAAACGGGAGGAGGAATGGAGTGCTTTCAGGCAGGCGCAGCTTTGGAGAGGTGCTGTGCAAAGTCTCAACACGCTTCTCCTCACACCTCCGGCACCTCTGCTGGAGGATTTGAGGGGCTTGGAGGCATCAGATTTAGGATTATTTCACTGAATTTGTAGCCCAAGTCAAACCCAATCCCATGACATAAAAACTCTTCTTGTTCACTGCAACAATACGTGGTGTTTGTGGGGCAGAGTTCTATTCTTACAGTCTGCATGTCGTAAGAGCTGCATATTTTTGAGTAGTTCCCAGTGGAAAAAGGGCTTTGAATTTTCTTATCTATCCCCCTCTGTGATATTTTTGTGGCTTGCAGTAAATGATGTATGCTTGTTTTTATGTTTTTTCTTTTAAATATTTCTGCTTCAGTGGCACTTTAAATGTTTGAAGCATTTCCCCCCTTCCTTATTACTCAATTTAATTGGAATTATGGTGCCTATCAAAAAGTATTACTGCAAGGTGACCTGGAAATAATCAATTCCTTTCATCTATACCAAACATTTGTAGGTCGTTAAAACGTCACAAATAAAAAAAAAAAAAGTCTTATTCACAAAGAAATGGCTTTATATGAGCACAGTAAAATATGAGATTTCATTATTCACAAAAAGGCTATGTTTTTTATTCCTGGTTCACAGAGCAAACCTCCAACACATGTGGAATGCATGGCAGGATGTAGGACCCTCTAAGGGCTGTACACAGATATGTGAAGGGGAAGAGGAGGGAGGGGGGGGAAGCGCACTTGTGGGTCTGAGGAAACGACCCCTTTCAGGAACAAATGGAGCATGTGCTCTGGGTCCCGGGGAGGATTTGTGCGGGGATCTCGCTCTCCATGTGCGTGCATTCCTCCGGATCAGACAGGTGTTAAAGTGAAACGGTGCCCGGAGGACGCAGCACCCTCCTATGCTATCAGCAGCCCAACCACATGACGGATCCGAAAGCAGCCAAGCACAACTGCCGAGGGGTTTGCCAAGGGCTTGGATGCCAAATGCTGAGAGGGACTATCCTTGCCAGCTTGGCACCTTTAGGCCATGTGGCTGCTGCTGGCACGGAGCTGTCATTGTAATGTGCTGGGAAGGATGGAACCAGAAACTGTCTTCCTAGTGCCTCGTGAATGGAGATCTCTTATTGTTGTGAATATAAAATATTAATTACCTTACAAATGTGTTTGAGAGGCTCTGCGTGGCTTTGGCATCTGTCCAGCCTTGCAGTGGAGAAATTAAGAGGATTGCCTTCTGGCAGCTGAATTTAGTTGTGCGCCCCCCACCCCCCATCCCCAGAATCACACTGGAAATAAGAGGGAACTAGTTGAAAAAAATTGACATCTGGGGAAAGATGTTCTTTGGCCTCTGGGATTTGGATCAGTCCCTGAGCTGGTGCCTTAGGAGTGGATTTAACCAATGCTGTAATCTTTTGGCACCTGTTGCAGTTTTTGGCAGTGGCACAGGACAGCTTTGATTGCAGTGTGACTGGAGTAGGGAGCATATGTCTGATGCCCATCCCAGAAAGAACAACTTAGTGCCCTTTAATGCATTTCCTATTGTTTTTCTTCCACTTTCTCTTCTCTTATTCATCAAGCTGCTGTTATTACATGCAGACAAGCATCTATGAGCATCTTCAAAGCAAACAAATCAAGAATGAAGCAAGAGAAAAGGAATTGGGAGAGTTCTGTATTACCAGGTTCCACCTGCTTTTTACATTTGATTTTTTGAATTGTTCATCTGGTCCCAAATTTTTAATAAGTTTGGTAAACACAGGACTCCAGGCAAAGTGATGCATGTGCTAGTGTCCGAGATGTGATCAGAAGAGGAGTATCTGGGTTTATAAATATGTTACTAGAAATAACCAAGTGTGTATCTTCAAGAAGAGAATTCTGTGGATCCAATAAAGGAAGTCTCTGCCTACATGTCTCTGTACTGATTGTACATCTGTAAATGGCTGCCATCCAGCAAAGCTCTTAAGTGCATGCTTAACTCTCAACACAGCTTGGCTACAGCAATGTTGCTAACTTTGGCATGTGAGCTTTTAGGCGTTTGGGGCATTCACATGCCTAGTGTTAAGCACACGCTTATGTGCCCTTCTGGATAACTGACTCTTCCTTGTGTTCCTACAGGCCTGTAGCCAGGAGTACGAGTCTAGTTTCCACCTCAGTTTCCTGCTGCTCCTGTAGAAGGTATTGAAGATGGCAATAGGACAGCACAGCATCTACAGCTCTGAGGTTTTTACCCTTCATTTGAACATCACTGTAACAGAGGTACAAAACCCTGAATAATGTTATGAAGCCTAGCAATACTGCGTGCACTTTACCTTTCCTGGTGCCTTAGAATCAGTCCAAGGATTCCCAGGGTTCTCTTGAACATAGTCTAAAATTCTGTTAGTCAAAATGTTGCTTGCTTTTCTGAAGGTGTTTGTCCAAAGCACTGCAGTCACCAGAGCAGTTCATTGGGCTCTGATGGACCGACCCATTCTTACAAATTAGATTAGTAGGTTTACTATGAGATCGTCCATAAAAGCTCCCATTGTTATAAATCACTATTTTAAATATATTACCAGTACAGTCTGTGTAGAATTTAGTGTTATTTGTTGAAAATGACTCCTTCAGCAACCCATGCAAAATTGTGGCAGAGTCAGACACCATTGTGGGAAAAGGGCATAGCACAATTAAAATCCTCATTCCTGCATCTCAGTCATATCTGTTTGCATGAATGATAGTCTGAGAGTTACATGTGCTTAAAATTTATCATTGAGTATTGCACAAGGCAGTAAATACAGTCTTGAGGGGTTGGGGTGAGAAGATTTGAAGAGGAAATCCTCAGGGCCTTATGGTGATTTTTGGAATTACAACTCAGCTTTGCTATCTAGAAAGTCAATAGAAGACCTGAGGTTTTCTGTCTACCAATGGATGTCAAGCAAAATGAACATTGGTAAAGGCAGCTCAGCTGCTAAAGCTCTGAAATTATAAATAAAGAGAATTTAATTAAATACTATGTAATAGTCAAAGCTTAGAGATCTCTTTAAGTACTTCTGTCAACATACCTGGTTTAAAAAAAATTAAAATAGGAAAAATTCCATCTGTAACAAACAACTGTACTCGTAAGTAAAGTCCAAGCGAGCCAACTCGGCAAAATATTCCGGTGTGTGCAGTTCAGAGTTCACTCGGATATTTTTCCGGACTACCATCTGCATCAGAAAGCTGCTGGACAAATAACTCTGATCCTCTCCAGTAGCTTCTTGGTATGTCTGAGCTGGGGTTCCAAAAGAGGAATAGCTGGCAAGTTGTTATGTTTTGTTGTTACCTTTGCTGAAGCTGGTTTGTATTACTGGAATCATAGTACGTCTCAAATCTTTGGTACCTGTACTCATTTATTTTAAGAAAGTTAATTTCTTTGAGATCATAAATAATCCGGATGTGGGAAAAAATATCCTGTTGTTAGAAAGTTCTAATCTGCTGCATTGAAATAATTGCAAATGGCTTTCTAAGTAGTCCAAAGAAGTTCACTTATGGGCTAAGACCCAAATTTCCTTTAAGAAAAAAAAAATACGCAAAATGCAAGTTGGAGAAATACTTTAAAATATCTTTGTCCAGCTTTTTTGCCCCTGGAGGAGGAAGTGAGAAATTTAGAAAGCACCACATGTGACAGATGCTGCTCAAGATGCTTAACACATTACTTAAAGCTGCTCTGTAACCATCGTGTTGCGAGTAATAAAAGAATGTGAATGGGATGGAAGAAGAACAGTCCAGATTTAGTGTAACCACATCTGTAGCCTCACCACTCTCACACGATGTAAAGAGGTCGACAAATTCCTGCCTGTTCCTGGAGTGTTCCTGGATGTCTCTCTGCAGTGCAAGGCAACATCAGCTTAGGGAGCCCTCAGGTTACCTCCGAGTGAGCTGGCATGTCTGTGGCAGGTTACCACACAGGGATACTGGCTTCAGTGCCAGAAACAGTAAAGCTCTGTTAGTGCCATACGTAGTTAATTAGCTCGGGTGTCACAGCGAGCAAACACAGCTATATTGCTTCTGGTTCTGCCGCTAAGTTAATTGAGGCTGGCTTGGGGATCTTTGCCCCAATGTGCGGTGCAGACATACCCGGGAATGCACTCCTATTGTTGGGTGAATACTGTATTTTCTCATAAATGTGGCAGGAGCATAATTGCAGGGTGGAAAAAGAAGGCCAATATACATTCACTTCACTTTAGAAACTAAATTAAACCTTTGACTTAACTCCCTTCTATACCAGCTCCCTGCAGGCATTTCTACAGGCTTCATTAGAGCCAACCTAGAGGCCATGGAAAAGGTCTTACAAAAGACTAGCCAGGAAGCCAGTGGCAGGCCCAGATCCTGCTGCTACAGAACACAATCTGCCTCTTGGCACCTCGGGCTCGCAGCTGCCAGGCACTCTCCTTATGTGGTCACTGGTGTTGGCGCGGAGGCTGGAGCAGATAGACGAGGAGGGCGAAGGGGGGAGCGCATTCATCACTGCCAGCCAGGAGGGGAGGCAGTGCCAAGTCACTATGTAACCAGGCACATGTGCCAATTTGCTCAGTAATTGGATTGCTATTTGAAAAATTAAAGCGGCGTCTAGAAAATTCTAACCTTCGCCTTTAGGAAGTATGAAGTTCGCAGCTTGAGAGGCCGAACGGGGAGAATGGAGGTGATCAAACAGAGGTGTTTAAGGAGAGCAAGTGTAGGAAGTGATTTGATTACTCTCCAAAGCGTTACAGCAGCCTCAGAGGCAGCCACTCTCTGTCGGAGAGACAAAGAGCACAGCGCAAAGCTGTAGCTTTACGGACAAGCTGTAACCCATTGCTTACTAAGGAAAATTAGTGCAGGCTTATCAGCTGAAAGCCATTTGTATAAAGAAACCATGTAATTAGAGGGAAGGCCTTGATATACTCGCTGTAATTATTTATTTTATTTTCCTTGAGGAGAAAAAACTGTTAATGGGCGTTATTATAGCTTTTCAGGTTT
This sequence comes from Gallinago undulata, assembly GCA_026546715.1. NCBI lineage: Eukaryota > Metazoa > Chordata > Aves > Charadriiformes > Scolopacidae > Gallinago > Gallinago undulata. Next base: position 62,986,616 of record JAOTQQ010000041.1, read on the forward strand.
TTTTTTCTGATCTGTGAATTTGTTGCTTCTGACTATGTTGCTCTCAAGTGCTCTTGCTGGACAAATCCTATGTGCTAATATTAAGTGCAAATGATACTAAATTATCCAGCCACAGAGATAATTTCTTATTCAGAAGTACGCCTCTTCCCCCCTGAAGTCAAATTCAGACCTTGCTTTGACTTCAGTAGAAGCTTAATTATATCCAAAAATATAGCTACCGAAATAGCCCTTCAGGCATTTAATTATTCTTTGCAGTTTAGCTCACTGGCCACTCTTATTCAGCTAAAAACTTTGAGCATATGAATATGATGGATTATAAATTGTTCCTGAGGTAATATTTGCAGTTTAAAGTATAATCCAGTTGCTAGTAGATGCGTGAAAGCAGTGCCTGGGTTCTTCATCACTGTTAAGCGGAAACTCAAGCTGGAAGCTCTGTATTTAAAATAATAAAAAGTAAGAAATCTATGGACTCAAACTGAGGAAGAACTATTTGGAACCTCTGTGAAATGTCTGATTATTTCTCAGGCGCTCCGTCCTGGTAGAATGAGGTTAACACATGTCAAAGCAGAGGCTAAGGAAATTTTGGGTTACATTTCTGCCCCTAGATGGAGTATTCTGCACACTGGTATTTTTTTTTATATTTTGGGAGAATGGAGCTGTGTTAGAAGCCTTGAAATGCCTCTTGTTCTGAATTCCCTTTACAGTGTATCAAGTGCTGCCCATTGGGACAAGACTAACTGGGTCCCAGAGACTATTTAGAAGAGAAAAAATAAAATAGGGGTTGTTTGTATAATTGATCGGATACTATATACACTGCAATTTCTGAGTGTCTCTTATTTGTTGGTTAGTAATGGATATATATGTAAAAAAGCGAGAAACTCTACAAAGTGTCACTAATTACTATGAAACATCTGATATTTGCAGCTTGTAGTGCTGAATGTTTCTGTGATTTTCATGGTATTCCCTTCTCTTCCTATACTGTGGATACCATGGTAACCTTAACTGCTTGTAAAACATTTTAATAGTGACCGCTGCAATATAGCGGTTGTGTGCAAACAGCCTGCACCATTGCTTCGGAGGTGTTTGCACCCTTTTGGTTTTGTCACAATCGGAGTATAACGTTGCCAGATCTCATAGAACTGAATCCCAGACTTGCCAAACAGGGAGCTGAAAGTAAGTTCTCCTGTTCTCCAGCTTCTGTCTTTGATCACCTCTGGAGTTTCATTGATACATTCCTTCCCAGCATTCACAAGCTTAGTGAACCATGGCTCCAGAAAGCAGGGAGTTGCTTGGGAAAAGCATTTGGCTACAGACGCTGTATTTGGAGGGGGGTTGGTGGTGGGGGGTGAGTGTCAGATTAGAAGCCAGCTTTTGAAAAACCTGGATTGTTTTCTGTGTGCGAGTGAGAATTCAGCTGTAGGCTCTTACCTCAGGTATGTTCACATGTGGGCTTCTGGTTTAGCCCGCTGTAACAGGAGGGACCAGCTGCAAAGTTTGTCCCTGGACTGGGAGCTGAATTCCTGCAGAATCCGGAATTTGGGTTTGGACCTTTTTAGATATGATGTAAATGCCAGCAGCTTCCTAACAACTGTTCTTGAAGCTCAGAGCAGAATTTAGAGCAGACCCTTGTGAGTTAGGGAATTGCACAAGATATCCCTTCTCAGAACAGAAAGAAAAAGCCCAACAAAACCTAAGCCATCTGACTGGAGTCCTGAGAAATGCTTCCCAGCTTCCAAAGAAAGAAAAGGGTCTTAATTCAGATTTGCCGGAATTGTCTAATTAGTCCCTTTAATGCCATGCACCTTATAGTCTGTGCCACCGGATTCGTCCGATAAATGAGACGATGGGCTAATTCATCTTGGCAGCAGTAAACAGACCTTGTGATTGTCCTCCTTACAAACACCGGCCTGATTTTAGGAAAATGCTTTGACCAAGCCTGTGTCCCTGCTCTCTCCCCTGTGCCCCCCCCCCCTTCTCCCATCCTCCCCGAGCCCTCCCCTTTTCCTGGGGGCTGCCTGTGCTTCTTGCCCTCCCTTCTTCCCCACCAACCCAACCCACCCCGCCTCGCACACAGTGACATACCTCACACATTTGCCACCGCTAACAACAACCTGTCAACTCTTTCTTTGCACCGTGCTAGGCGCCCTTTGTCTCTGCAGCCCAGCAAGCCTTGCAGCTGTTGTCCGAGGCCTGCTCCGACAGCCTGTGATCAGTCAGCTGCAAAATCCTCCCTGAACAACTCGGTATTCACAGCTCTAATCGGGCCAGCGGACTGTTTCCTCCTCTCTCGCAGTAAATCTTTATCACTTGCGCTCTGCTCGTCAGTTAGTGGCGCCAGCTCTTTGGGCTGCTCTATCCCTTTCCCATACTCTGCCGGGCTGTGTGCTCTGAATGCTAACTCCAGCCTTGTTTAGACTCCGCGCTGCCCCAGTCCACACGTTGGGAAGGTCCGAACTCCCCGCTCCCCTCCCCACCTTTTAAGCCGAACGTGCATCACTTTTGTATCCCTCCGAAGACGCTCAAAGGCTCCCTCCCTCTGCCTTATTTCATACTTCATCCATATAAGTTAATTATGTGGTTATCTCTCTGTTTCTTCCCAGCAGGCTGTTTAAGAGCCTTCCTTTGGTAGGAAGACGAGGGTGAGCTGCCCAGCCCGGGGAAGCTGGTGATGGCAAGGGAAACCCTGGGGAAACTGGCACAATCCTTAATTTGATCGCATGCCCAGGGCTATTAACCTTCCTCCTAATGGTTCCCCCCACGGACGGAAGCACATTTCCCTCCATCCTGTCCCTGACTTGATGCCATCTCAGCCTTTTTTAAAAGATTTACATCAAAGATGTTGAATTGTGAAGCAGATTTTTAGGGAAAAAAATTTAAAAAAAGGATCAAAGTTTGCTTTCTTAGTGTCCCAGCTGAGTTGAGGAGAATCCACAGAGCTTTTAGGGTGAGGTTTCCGTCAACGTGGAGTTGCTGAGGATTTATACTTGTGGAGCTGAAAGCACAACTTCATTTGTGCCTGTTGCTGCTTCTGCTACAGCATGAAAACTCCTCCTGCCTCCTTCGGCAAAATGTTGTGGGTTTTATTTCCCTGTGCGCTGTGTTTGGGCCCGGGACTGCAGATGACAGAGAGAGTAATTAAAGCTCAGTTAAAGAGTACATTTTGCAAAGAGGCTCAACTAGCCTTGAAGTGAAGCTTGCTGGACAGTTAACCAGAGTAGTGAGGGTTATTTCAGTTTGCAAGGAATCTGGAAAGCTGTTGTCTGAACATTGGTCTGAGGACCAAAAAATAATGTTTTTTGATCTTGTTCGCTGAAGCTGAGTCCATCCTGGGCACTGGAAAACCCATTTCTCATTCTCCATCGGCTTTCCTCACCTTTCAGTCCCTACGTTTCAGCTCTTCCATGTGTGTGTGCATGTGTGCATGCACACAGGGGTAAAGATAAACCCAATATAGAAATATTCCTTTAAGAGTAAAACATGAATTGGCATAAAAAATATGTTGTTGGTATTAATTTTGATGCAGCTGTAACATACATCCTGCTTGGAAAATCTGGTTTCATTTCTGTTCAGATTTTCTATGCCTCGGTTCCTCATCAGTATAGTATTTGCTTGGTTAAAGATAAGCTCATGTATATAGGTTTCTTACATTTTTAGCCTTGGTGGTCATTTTGAGCCTGTAAAGAGTAAACTTAATGACAATGACAATTTGCTGTGCCCAGAAACATTGCTATTACACATGTATGTCCAGTAATCTGCAGGGAACCCGTGGCACTGCTTGTTCACTGAGCTCACAATTCGAGTGTGACAGCCTTGGGCACGTACCCATATCCTGGTAGCTTTCGGTTGATGTGCCCTCCAAAAGCAGCTCCCACACACATTTCCAGGTGTGATGTGTTTTGTCACTGTGTGGCCAAACCTTTAAACAAACACATTTTAGGCTTGATTTGGGAAATTCGCCCAGATTTTGCCTGCGTTTGCCACCCAAGCGTCCTTCTGTCTCAGTGTGCTCTCCAGTGAAGTTGAACCTGCATGAGCGGGATTTGAATATTGACCCTTTTTTTGTGGTCTCTCTAAAAGAGCAGCAGTAGAAATATGGTCTTGTAGAAATATGGATTGTCCCATAAATGGGCTGATTGTACCATTTGCTGAGGGAGGCTTTGCTGTTGAAGATGCTGTTATGAGTTGGCTTGGTGGAACATAAAATAGAGAGGATACAATAACATCTTGATAGACCCCAGGCAAAGGCCTTAAAGATGTTTCCATTCCTCTGATTTCACTTACTCTTGTGTTAGTGATCTCAGTGACTTCCTTCGTATCCCAGGGTTTTACCTGTTATCCTTTAGTGACTTTTTTCCTTAACTGTCTCTGAGGTCTCAATGGCTACTGCGAGACTGGTGAGGTGACTGAGTTTCATAGCTTGGCTCTCATGGCTCTTGGTGGGGGTGATCTATCCGATGTCCTCTGCACAAAAAGCAGGTGATTTAGAGGTGTTCCTCAAGAACTTGATATCCTTTAAAGAACCAGTATTTTAAAATCCTATTTTTTATTTATATATTTCATTAAATTCATGGTAGCTTGAATTTACTAGTAGCCTGGTACAGTGGAAGGAAATATTTTGGCTTTGAATTAAAACTAATTAATTCTAACTGCCTGAATAGAATGTGAATAGAACTAGACAAATATTTCTCAAAACATTTTAATTTCTTTTTAAAATAATAATAAATTCAAAACACATAATATTTTGACTCTCCACAGAAGTAAGCAAGGCTGTGCACAGCCCAGCATATACTCACTCCCCTTAGTACGTTGCCACTGTCCACATGTCCTGGTTCTCCTGCTCATCTACTGGTCTTTGAGCCTTGAAGTGAGGTTTGGTCTAAGGGATGCAGCTGGTGCTCCCCTCGGTGTGGTTGTAGTTCTGTGGTGCTTGGTGATATGGTCTCAGAATAATCAATTAGAAAAATGTCTTGAAGTTATGTCAGGAAGTTCTTATTTGTTCGGTTCCTCAGAGCTTTGTACCACAGGGGAAAACTCCTTGCAGGAGGTGAATATCCCTAATGGGAGAGTGTATTGTTGTTCAAAACATCCTATCATCTCAGCCCTCTTGTCTGAGAGTGAGAACGTCAGTCTTTTCTTCATTTCTGCCCAGATCTGCAATGAAGAATTTGAGTTGTTTGGTTTTTTTTTTGTTTTTTCCTGTTTAGCTACTGCTAGAAGACGACTTGTTCATGGCTGTAGGATGAGCAGAACTTGAAAACAGCTTATCAGTTCCCTGTTCCAAATTGAAAGTGGACTTGACTGACTTTTCTTAATGCATGTGGATGCATATACAAGAGTAGGGTGTTCCATTACTCTGCTTTTTTTTATTTTCAAGGAGTGATATCAGGTTTTTTTTTTTCTGCACTCCTTGTGTCTCCATTAAGAAAATCTCAGATCCCAACAACTTTATATTTGATTTTTTTTTCCCCTGAGTTAATGATAATATGCTTACATAGTAATTCCATTTTAAAATAGTCTTTTAGTCTAGGAATTTCCTTGTCTGATTTGCCTCAGACTTTCCAGAAAAATTCTACCTTGGCATAAATTTTGCACCTGTGAAAGTTCAAGGAAATCGGTTTAGCTTTTGCTAAATGAGGAAGGGATTCTGCCAGAATTGGGCTTATAACGAGAGGCTAGTTAAAGTATGGAGAGACTAGTTTCTTCGTAATTATTATGTAATATTAGTGTATAATCACTCTCATAAAAAAAAAGTAAGATTGAATGGGTTTTATGTTACATATAAAAATGCATTTTTGTTTCTTCTTTGGCTACTCAGGGAAGAAGTATCACTGCTAACCCGTCATGTTTAGATTTGTGAGTCAGTTCTTGGGTGCAAATTTCCTGTGCATCTTGAATAAAACCATGTAAAAGATGAACAAATAAGGAGGGGAAAACTATAAATGGATCCATGTGACTGTCTCTTCTCCAGACATTTATTTTTTTTCCTCACTTAAGAAGTTTAGAGGGAATGGATGGCCATGCAGTGTTTGTTAAAGCCGATGGAATATCTTTCCCCCTCAGGGTATTTCTTTAATCAATGTTTCTTTATACCATTAGGTCATCTCCTCTTCTTTTTTTTATTTTTTTTTTATTTTTCCTAAAGAAGCCTTGTTTTGTGCATTTTCGTGCATCCTGACGTTTATTCTCAGAATTATGGCCTGATCACTTCCTCTCTTTTCCTCAAAAATTCTGTCGTTTTATCTATTTTAAGCGCTGGAGCACAAAGATAACCTCATCATAGTTCTCTCATTTTCCCCAGCAGTTCCCTCCTCCCCCTTCTCTCCCCGCAATGAAAAAATGAAAGGTCTCATGGTCTTACAGATTTTCTTTATGCTTATTTTGGCCTATTTGCAACCCAAATACATCATCATGCTATAAGACGGCTCTCTAAGGCTCTTGGATCAATTAAAGGTAGCCCTATTCATTGCCAGTACAAACCTTTGCCTATTAACTCTTTCAAAGGGCATTTGTCATCGCAAAAAGCTGTGAATGCCGTCTGGGTTCATTGATTAAAAAAGGTATTGTTTTAAGGCTGCTGAATATCTTAATTAGATGTAATCAGAGGGTAGCTTGTGTCTGTAAAGTGATACAGTTACCTTTCACCTACTTGCTTTTTTCCTGTGTTTTTAAAAGGAAAAAAAAAAACCTCAAATGTAATTCAAGCATACTGTTTTTAGGGTACAAGAGGAGCGCACTTGCTGATCAAACTATAATTTATGACATTATTTTGTAAAGCCAAATATTTAATGTGGTAACCCAGAATATGTCTCATTGGCCTACGATCAGCCGAGAGTAACTGGAGCGGCATCGCTCATTGCCAGCGATCATCCTCCTTTCTTCGCTCAGAAATCCAGTATCTGTATTCTGGAAATGTAGAAATCGCCCCCAATTCTTCAAGCACTTGCAGGTGCTTAGCTCAAGCACATGAATCACCCGTTAATGTAGAGTATATAGAGGACTATTTGGCAAATCAAGGTAGAAGAGGGTAACGTTTTTCAGACTAGTAGTTCATCTACAATTGTTGTCTCAAATGGTTTGAAGCTATTTACGAGTATTTCCCAAAGCTCTGGCAAATAGTTTTAGCTGGAAAAATGTTTTTTTCTGCTGTCTCCTGAATCAAAACATTTCTGTCAGTAGTTAATAACACAAATCTGTTTGCTATTTAAAGACATTCTTTCAGAAATTAAAATCAACACTTTTCCTTGCACTTCATGAAAAGTTTTGGTTGTGCTTGTTGCTTTCTTGGTTTATTTTCCTGAGAAAACAACATAGGTTTTATTTCCCCTAAAATATTTTGCTCAAATGGAATGGTTACTTCTGTGCCTCTAGTGGATGCATTGGGATGTAGACAGAACCCATCTAGTCACACCTCTCAATGGTACGGCAATGGCTCACATCATTTGACCCTCTCCCACTGGAGATGCATTTTCAGGGAAGGGGATTTGGGGATAAGTGACACTGTATTCAGACTCTTATTTTCTGGTGAATAAGTGTACTACACAATGCATGGCTTGAAGTTAGAATATGTTGTGGTGTTGTTTTTTTTCAGGCGCCAAGAAAATATCTGCACTTTGCTCACCGGACAATTTTGCTATATGTGCCTATTCTGCTTGAAGTACTTTTCGTGAGTTGTCTGTCCTTTTTTTTTTTAAAAAAAAATAATAATTACAAAAATACTTAAAAAAACCTAGTTCTGTCTTCAGTCAACTGTATAGGTAAGAACCTATTATCATCTCTGTTTCGTAGATGGAGAAAAACAATCTGATTAAGATGAAAATCTCATTTCAAGGAAACGGAAAAACATAAGCATGTATTTTAATATTCCTGTGATTTTGAAATAAACGAACCTGAAAAGTTTCTCTGGGCTGCTGTCAGATGCAAAAATAGAACACGCATTTGAGTTGCAGACAGTACCTCAGCCACAGTTTTCCTCATTGCACTGTGTGAACGTAAGAATTTCTCTTTTTATACTTGATAAAAAGTGTGATGTATGGCATGGTCATACAGGAGAGAGATTTATTTTCATAGTTGGTTAATTCAGTGGTTTATATAGTGTGGTACTGAAGCTCATTTTGGTGTGGATATCAGTGGAGCTCTAACCTCTTTCTTCATCCTTGTACATTTTCACAGAGGGGTGTAGTGTCTTTTCTTTGTTCAGGTGCCTTGGAAATAAATTTAGAAAAATAAACATACACATTTCTACTGTAACTGTGATGTGCATATGAATTTATATATAATGGTATTGTGTGTCTTGTTCTATATAACATTTTTAGGTGTCTGTACAAGCAGGAGATTTATGAAGTGTGACTCATTTTTCCTTCTCCACACTGTTCCAGTGGAAGAGCTCAGACAGCGATGAGAAAAACTAGTACACGTTATTAAGAATTCCGATAAAGTAGGCTGAATAAATTTGTTTTCTTTGTGAGCCTTAATCCTGTGTTGTATTGGCTTCTTGGACATGGCTAATTTATTTGGAATTCCATTCTCTTCCCGACAGCATTCCTGATTAGCAGTTTGATCACCCGGAGCAAAGTTACATACCAGCTTTCAACTCTTGTAATCTAGCAGTGTAATTTTTTCAAATGGACTCTTTTCTTTCCTTCTTTGTCCCAGCTCCCCTTCTTTTTGTGTGCAGAGAGACTTTAAAAATAAGCGAGATAACCTGTTAGAAGAATGAAAAACTTGTTCGAAATACAATATAGTTTGCTGAATGCCTGACTCGGATCTGGCCACAAAGCCTCTGATGCAAAGTCTAGACTGGAATACGGAAACTTCCAAAATCATAGATACTCACATCAGCCTGTGTTTATTGTAAATCTAGTGTTGTGTGGCTATTGAAAGTGAGACTTAAGAAAGCAAACGATTAAGGAGACAAAGCCAAAGGATAAAGCCGAAGCCATCTAACCCCACACCATTTTTTTTTTTTTGAAATTTAGTATGGTAATGGTAGGTCTGATAATTCATTATTACTCACATGGCTTTAAATAAGCTTAGGAAGTTTTTTTCTAGTTATGTATGTATTTAATAACAACTTTATTGAATGCAATCATATTTTTGATCATCTACCTCCAAAGTTTCCAAAACCCTGGAAACTTCCAAGTTAAACTCTATAAGAAATATTTCAAATATGCCTTTCAGATAATTTAATTTCATTTTTAAGTACACAAAAAAGGTTCAGGGCTGTGTCAGTGCAGCATGTGAGATATTTAGTTTCCATCACCTAGAAAGGATAAGAGTTTTTTTTCAGTAATTGCAGTTTGTGGGTTGTGTAATAAAATCTTTCCATGGTCTGTAGTTTACCAAAGCGCATTTTTGTCTATGGTAAATTTTGAAAACTTCACCCTTTGTCTTTTATTTACTAGTTAAGTATGGTGGACCTCATATGGCAATTGCAGTTGCATTGTTGTTCCCATCAGTCAAAGCTGGCTTATGCTATCAAAACAAATGACATCTGGGGAACCCAATTTCATTGGACACCAGAGGCAGGATTTGACCTGATCTCTTTGTGGTGGAGCTCAGGAAGAGCATCTTCTGAGTGAGACTAGAGGAAGCGTAGCAGGTAGCAGCCCCCTTCCATAAGTGTTTAATTTGCTTAAGACCTGTAGTTACAGATGAGAGGGAACTGGGTTTTCCATCCTGTGACATTTCTTAAAGTCCCACGCAATGAGAAGGAAGTAAGGTTTTTAAGTCATGAGAGACTTGGGAATAGCCCAAAGATTGGTGCCCACAGCACTCGTCAAAAGACTCGAAGTGTGGTTTTATGCATGAGTGCTTTGATTGTGTAATGTTGCGAAGAGCTTGAGCTGTCTTTCTGTTTTGTTCTGATCTTGGATTTTATGGATCTGAAAAGCAGCTCTTGACAAATATTGCATCAAAGCTGGAGCGTGTTTTGCCAAATTTCTGGTTTTGAAAAACTGGCATTTCATTTGAAACACTGTTTTGTTAAAAATAATCATAATAAAATTCTCTACTAGTTGATGTGAGTTCAGTGGGGAAAAAAAAAAAAACTGATGAAAGGAGAGCACTGAGAAAGGATGCTTTAGAGCTAGATCTGTTACGTCCTATTGAATTCAGTGATAATTCCTTAATTTCACCAACAAAAATCCAGAGATTCTTTCCAAACAAAAAAATTATGCAAGTGACTGAGTGTGAAGATTTAGCAACTTGTGTAGGGTCTCTGACAACTATAATTGTCCTAATATTTGCTTGATAACAAGCTTGATAACAATTGCTAATTAGGACCTAATAATTGCTTGATAACAAGCTATTATGAGCATCATAGCATAAACTCTAGCTATTTAGGCAAGGATTTTTTCCTTTGAGTAACTGTTTTTGTATTTTTATGTTCATTCACCGTTAGGTGATATCCATATCTATTCTGGATATTATTCATCTTTGAAATAATTGATGGGATTAAATATCATGGCATCTATGTGGTCTATTCTGTCACTTTTAGGTCATGCTCTGATCCCGCTCTTATTAAGAAGTTCCTGTAAATGAAAGGGAAATAAGATGTCTACTGCTGGGCATTGCAGCACACGCAGTGTATGGAGGTGATAATAGAGTGACAGTCTCATCAAGTCTTTTTTAAAATGCAGATCTCTTCAGGTAATCCCATTTAAGACTGATTTATAAGTTTTTGCTTCATTTCCTCCTGGCCCTTTTCCCTCACTTTTGTTTTTCCTGTGATCTGTGCTTTTTTTTTTTTACTTTTAAATCTCCCTTTTGACTGTGAGGCCTTTGAGGATGACCTTGAGTTTTACAAACACTGCTGGGTTTATGGACACTGAAGTCATTCTTAAAAGAAGAAATATGTGATAAACAAAGTATCTTATTTCTGTTCTTGTTTTCCTTGGTCATGGAAATGGCCATATCAAACTGACTGTAGTGGGAGGAGTATGTTTGCTGGGGATTTTCCAGTAGAAAACCAGTGGGGCAGGTGTTTGCTTTCTTTTGACTCAATGCAACATTGAATGATCTTGATATGTGCGTGTTATCACAAGTTATTTGAAGGAGGAATTGACTTTGAATGTCAGATTTTTGTCCTCTAAACCTTTGAATACCTTGATCTGGCTCTTTTTAAGTGGTATTTTGTTCTCAGTGCGGTGTAGAGTGCCTGTTTGGGAGATTACCCGTATGTAAACTGTCCCAAGGTGCCTTTTTGACTCTGATAACTATAGAAGGCATATGATTCTGAGATAATTTCTGGTCTTGAATTTTATTTTTTTTCTTAACCATCAACTGGGAACTTCTTGTTAGCTGTGCCGACACATACAACTCTGCCGTTTTCTTTTGTGTAGATATCCTGACTCTTGAATGTGTGGTAAATACAGTAAGTCCAATATCCTTTTTTTCCATTATTTCTAATTTATTATGTTTTGGGATGTATTTCAAACTGATGGTAACAGTGGATGGTTTATGGTTATTGCTGTATTGTCTGCTTTGTTGCTTGTAAATTCACTTGGTATTTTAAAGCTTTAGAAAGGTGGTGATATTTTAGGAGTTAGATTACTTTGTAATTGGAACTGGAAAATTAGATGGGAAATCTGTTGCCTTACAACTTAAAGGTCAACAAGAATGCATAATACATACTTTTGGGTTTTTTTGTGCTAAACTACCCTTCAATGGGCACTGATTACCAGGACAACTGAATATGTGATGATTTAAAAGCAAAATCTGGAAATAAATTCCAAATTTCTTGGAAATAATTTCAAATTAGAAGATTTTAATAAATATTTATAGCAGAAGAGGGTAATAATGTTGGCTATGAGATGAAAATGTATGTTAGTAATAAAGTATCACACATCAGCATACTGTTCTGTCATGCCATTGCTCTCTAGAGATATGATTAGGTGAAAAATTATTTTAACAAAATAAACTCTGAACGGAGAGAATGCTTTTATGTGTGGTATAGCATACGTTCTTTGAAAAGGCAAATCATTAAAAATGGTGCCAGGCATTAGGAACATCGGTTATGTGAAAAAAAAAAAAGTGTATTTGGGAAAATCGAAATAATAATTATTAGTATATAGGCTTTACGTAGTGCTTTTCCTCACAGTCTCAAAACGCTTTATGAGGAAGGAAGAACAGCTATCCTCGTTAAACTGCCATTTCTGAAATCTAGCCACATGATGCTTTCATCTGGCGCGTAGACTCGCCTTGGGTTGTACCGTGCCATGAATTTTCTGTGGGAGGAAATCCGTCCTGAGCAGTGAAACCTAAGCAGGAAGGCACTCTCCTTCCATCCTCGGCAACTGAAATGCAGCGTTCCTTTGTGTGAATCCCTGCAGTGCCTACCAAGACTGCCAAGTTGACAGCCGTGGCATGTGGAGCCAATAGAACCGCTATTGAGCGGGCGGCCCTGGCGGGAGCTTACCCGGCTTTATCTCAGCCTGTCCCAAGCAGAGCCCAGTGCCAGGCGTGAGGGTCGTGCGGTTTCTGTTCCGGCTTTGACACCTCTCGGGGAACGCCGGAGCCGGCATAGCTGAGAACCACTTGTGAGCCCGGGGAGGAGGCACCTGTTCACTTGGCACCGGAATAAACCACCGATTCGTTCCTCATGCGCCCTTAAATAACCACTGGGCTTCTCGCCGCTAACAGGTTGAGCTGGAGCTGCTGGCCAAGAGGCATGGGATGTGTGGTTTTACGTGACAGTCCCATTAGCTAATATTGAAATTGGTAAAACCCTGCCGGTGCTTTTCGGCGATCCCGCGGGAGTACGGACGACAGGATTGCACCAGGATGTAGGAAGATGGTTGTCACAAAAAAATACGCTTTCAGGTACAGCAATAGCATCCATCCAGAGGAGACAGAAATACAGCTGTGTGTTTTTCTGTAAAAAAAAAAAAAAAAAAAAAAAAAAAAGAAAAAGAATCAGATATCATTGCCTCCACCAACAAATTACTTTACAGCCCCAAAATGAGCAAGTTGACCAAATAAGTATGTAATATAGAGCCCCTGGCTGTGGGCTTACAGTGGTTGTATTGTAGCAGATAGAGCCACTGAACAATTTGTCAAACTGTTTTTCCTGCTTAAATCCCTTTCAGATGAGATGGAGATTTCTTCTCATCTGTGTGGATGTAGGTCTCTTTAAAGAAACAGGTTAGAGGAACAGCTGTCAGGAATGGCATAGTTGATCTTGCTTTAGGGAAAGCTGATAGACTTTTTGGGTCCCTTTCATCCTTTTCATATAACTGCAGATGGCTCTAGTAATGTATATATGTATATATATTTGTTCTCTTCAGCCTGCTGCATTTTTTCAGCAAAATCTTTGTTAGTTTAAAGGAGTAGTCCCTTTAAACTCAGCATCTTTTGAAGTCTGTAGGTATAAAAAGATACTCATTGTTTGGTGCACCTCCACACAGATTCCTTCTTAATCCTGGTTGTGTGTACTCATCCCTCAGTTGAGCCTTCGTGTGCAGAGGAATTTGAGTTGAGTCACATTCCTTCATAAATGTACATACATCAGACTTTCTTTCCTTTTAAGAAATCTGCTCAGTTCTGACGCTTTCCAACTCCATTTAAAAAGTCCCTGTAGTAGTTAAGAGCACCCATTAGTGGGAACAAACTCCTGAAACCCCTTAAAGTATTTGCTTTGCTGTGCCATTTAACTGTTTACAAAGCCTGGAACTTTGCTCCTGATACACAGTCGATAAAAGGGAATAGACTATTTTTATTTTTTTAAATATATTATAATGTAAATGTATGTGTGTTGTCCTTGTAGAAGGCAATGTGTTGACTCTCGTGAGGTTATGCCAATCAGGACAAATTTGACCATGAAATGATCTGTAGGAGAATACTGATACTCAGGATTTGGGTATGCCATTTGGTTTAATGAGAGTTTTGAAAAACGGAAGAATTCCTGACACTGCGCTGTTGCTTAGACCTTGTCCAAGTCCTTTCACTTAATGCTGATCCTTCATGTTTTTGCCTTCACAACTCCACTTGTCCAGGTCCAGTTCCTGAAGCCCAGGCAAGGAATTACTTGGACATCTATAAAAGTTCCTTGTTTTCTTCTTGAACTGGGTCCTAGAGTTTGTACTCATTCTAATGGGGACTTGGCATTAACAAGGACCTCAAGGTATTACTGTACCTATTCCCTGATTTTAAAGGAAAAAGAATGTAAAATTCACAGACTTTTAATGTCTCTGAATCAGGCTTTATTTTCTTTTTAGATGGAAAGTGTGGTTTCTGGGGAAAGGAGCTTGCTAGTTGAGTAAGTTCAAAAAGATCTTAGCAGTTCCAGTAATTACTCATTTCATCAATCCATCTATATTTAAAGTGAGCTAAACTGAGTTCTTTCCTATAATGTCTACTTCAAATAATGCTGCTTTACATTTGGAGAGCCAAATAAGGAAATACAACATAATCTTCCAGGAGTTTCTTTTCCTTTTAGTTCGTATAACTCAGAGACTTGCTCTAACAAGAGCCCTTCTTTCTGTGAAGCCTGTTTAACATATTCAACTAAACAAACTATCTCCTAAAGAAAGTTTGAGCATTTTTCTGTGTGTGTGTGTGTCTTGCTCCAGCCTTGGCTCTTGAGGACATTTCTGCATTTATCGATGTACTAAATGAGCGATGCATTTTGGACAGCTTCTGTGTTCTGATTTGTTTTGTTGTGCTTTTTTTTTTTCTCCTCTCTCTCCCCCTCCCTCCTTTCTTCCCCTTCTAATTTGTCTAGGAAAAAAAAAAAAGCTTCTCCAGTGTTGTATCCTGCAAAGACCATTCTTAAGAGCTCGTTGGACAGCACAGAGCTCTTGAAGTGATAGCTAATTGGTGAAAGAAAGGCCCTGATTGTCTTGAGGGAGCTGGAAAGTGCTGCGTGTGCTGCTGAAAGGGACTAGGGAGAAGGTGCCTGGTTTCGCTGAGCAGCTGCTGCTGGAGATGTTTGGAGATTACATCAGCATTGGAAAAAAGGGGCAAAAAAAAAAAAAGTCCAACTTCACAGAGACGGAGTTTATGGAGTTTTTTTTCCCCTTTCCAAAGGTCTTCTGACAATACTGTCATTGTCAATATAAGAGTTGTTAATTCTTTATGAATAGCACATGGGGCCTCTTGACTAAATAGTACGTTCCATGTCCCAAATCTGTCAGCTGGACTCTTCTCTCACATGCTAGTGAGATCACTTTGATTGGAATGTTACAGGAATTGCTGGGCTGGCCGCGCAGAACTGAATACTGCATTATATAATTAGATCTCCCAGAGTATTTTTTTCACATTACCTCATTATTCTAGCTTAAATATGGAATCAGCCCTTTTGATGATTTTACTAGTTGTAATTATATTAATACGATTCATTTTGTGGTCCTGTCTTAGTGCGTACATAGATTATAAACTGGCCCGAAGGTTTCCTGATACAAGAAAAGACAACTAAGAGACTTCAAAAGGCTTGTTCAGGTTTGAATTGACAATGGGGAGAACTGGGATAAGGTAAATGGAGCTAGAGCAGATTTTACCTTGGGATCTGATGAGAGAGAAATGACCTGTCGAGTCTGCAGCCGAGTGAAGATTCTTCGGAAAGCCTCATGCTGACAGAGGGGAGGGGAAAAAAAGACAACTGATTGAGTCAAATGACTTCCTGTCAAACTCGGGCATGAATTTGTGGTTGGGAGCAGACATTTGGACTTTTGCCAGTTAAATGATCGGGACAAGCTGGAAGGAATCCTGTTGCTAGGCAGTCCAAGGCTGCCAGTGGCCCAGTCTCGATCGGTGAAATGCGATGGCGTGCTGCCTGCTGGACTAACTGCTGGGGTCTGGACGTTGAGATGTCAGCTGCTCAGCCTGCCTGTAGGGCAACAACTCATGGTGCCTGGATGAAGCTGAAGATCACTGGCCCAGTTCAGTATCCACGTGCCACACTATGGACTTGCAGGAGTGGATTTTCACCTGATTGATTGTCTGGTTTGTTACCGAATTCCCTATGGTTCTTCCCTGTCAATCGGATCTGAAAGCAACTGAATGTTTTAAACTGACTATAATCTGCTGAATATCCACATTTCTTAGCAGGTGGTATATCTGAGTACCAGAACAAACTGGATACTGCTGGAATAGTCTGTTCCATGAAAAACAGATCTGTGCCGCGGAGATGATCTGATGGACTCTAGCTGTGCTTCAGCAGCAATGGGGGTGGGGGCACACAACAGCATGGTATGCAGTGAGTTTTGACTCCAAAGCCCTGCAAGGTACCTTCACTTCTAACCTTTAATAAGGAGCTTACTAGGATAGTGACTTGGGATTTTTTTGGTTAACTCATCTTGCAAAATTAAATAAGTTGTTCCAAGTGGACTGTCTGCTTTTGAGTTGATGTTTCACTAAGTCAAACATCCAAAAATCTTACTGCATATACAACTCAACGTCTGGTTTTCAGAACTTAATCTTCCTGCTTTCAGAACTTTAATCCAATGAAAGTAGGAAAATTGTATTGCCTTGCCTGAGAAATGCAATGTCCTTGGACCAGTCACCTTTCAAAGAAAAAAAAAGTCCTTTTTGGACTGATAATTTTCTATGTCATGTAAAAGTGAAGGTTGCCACTTCATAAACTGCCTTATATATCTCTTGGTAGCTCACATGATGATATTGGAGTTCAACCTAGGTAAAAACCCACAGCGTTCCCATAAAGAATTTCTGGCCCACTCATGGCTTGCACACTCCTACAGGCTTGCCTCATTAGTAACTGTGTTAATCAGCCCTTTTCACTTTGTCTCTTGAAGCCTCCTAAAATTCAGGCACGAGAGCTGGTATGTGCTGATGCTGTGGAACAGGGTAAATGTCAGGTCAATTGATTTCAACCTCAGATTTTATTTATGGTGGGTAGGCTACAAAACAGCAATACCTGAAGATGCATGTCATTGACTTGACATCTAGCCAGACGACAATAAATTAAACGTAGATGCAACTGACCCCCTTGCACATTTCTGTGATTCTTAATTTTAGTGATGATTCTGTCCTTTTTTGTTTGTTTGTTTCTCAACACCAGCAGACCACAAAGGGAAAGTGGGAAAGTGAAATATTGTATACTTGGTGTGCAGACTTTGATAACTGAAAAAATAAGTACAGTGATGCAATTTTCTTCTTTCGATTAATAGTTGCTATTCCTAGCTGTTGTATGCAAACAAAGCTTGTAGATAAATTCGTAGTGCCTTTAAGAAATAAATCTTCTAATTTTTTTCTAATTTTTTTTTTTTCATTTTGGCAGTGTCATATTCATGTCAATTGTTTAAAAATGTGGATGCAATGCAAAATGGTTGTGGTTAGTGCCTTTGAAATTTGGTGTATACGGAATTGACACTGGTACGGGATTCACAGCTTTGATTCCTTGATCCCTGCAGAGCAGCACCTTAAGTTTTCCATGTAAACCAGAGAATGTGGTCACGTTATGGACCCTACTCTTACACAGGCCAAATTTTCATCAACAGCCATGATAAGGTCAGAAGGGCTGGTTGGGATGCAGTCATCAGAATGTTGTCATGCCCAAGCTGTCATTAACATTCTCCTTATTGACTATGGGGAGAAAGAGCACCTGTACTGGGTGAACTTACTGATTAGTAGACTCTGAATGGTGGGTTTCTATCCTGTAGACACCCCCTTTCCCAAAACTGGCCGGATACGAAGACCTGTCAGTTTGTGGGCTGGTATTTGCCTATTTAAATCATTTCATATGAACCTTACGTGACTTAATTGAATTTCACTCTGATCATAAGAATGATTTGGCCCATGTTTGGCATAATAGTGCTCTGCATCCTCTGCAGGTAAAACTGGCTGGAACCCTGAGGTGTTTATTAGAACGTTAAAGTTTTGCAGCCAATTTAATTTAAAAAAATGTTTTGACTAAAGAATTCACTGGAATCTTGTTACCTATTAAACTCCTTATGCATCCAAAGACATTTTAATAACATCTTGGTTAATTTTTGTGGATTCATATTGGTTTTATCCACTGCTGCAGGATGTTTTCAGTATGGGTGGCCACGCTGTTTGTGCTGTTATTACAAAATTAGCGCTATCACGTGTTCAAGACTGCAAAGTATAATGGAAAGGAGGATCTTCCTCTTTGTTCTTGTATGCATTTTCCCCCTCTCTTTTCAAAGAGAGAGCATTCTTTGAGGTTTTGTAACAGCTTGAGGGAGATTTTCTCTACCCCCAGAAAAAAGTGAGGGCAACTCATCCAGAGTGTGGAGAGCCTCTGGCGCTGATAGGCAGCATCCTGTTATTCCCAAGAGTTAGTATGTGGAGTCAGAATTCAAACCAGAATTGTTCTATTGATTTGGAGAGAGCTCACCTGGAACGAGCTTTTCACCTACCTTCTGCCTGAAGGAGCCACTATGAAGGTCAATGTTATTTTTCACTGCAAATGATGCATTTGGCCCTGCTTTGTGCTTTCTGAAGTATCCTCAAGGAACTCTTGCGGTATCTGAAATCTATCTATATCTATATGCTTATTAGAAATTTTGTCACAGATGGATTGGTTTTATTCTGTTATACTCTGATTTAACAGTAATTTTTTTTTCCCTTCAGGATTGTATAATATAAAGATAATATTTTTAAATTGCAATTTTTTTTCAAATGTAAAAGTTAGATTGTGCCTGTGCTTAGCAGGTGCTTTCTGTTTACTGGATGGAGAACAGCAGAAGACAAAATTTTGGAGGAAAACTGCTTCAGATGAAGTAGTTGTAGTTTAGTTAATATCCATCTTGAAGCCTATATTTCAATGTAATTTGAATGGACATGACTCGAAATGTCTTTGTAGTCTTATAAATTTAATTGCATTTCATTTAGATGTATAAAATACTTATGCCCTACTGATGTTGTTTGTGTTTAAGCATGTATCTAAAAATAAACATGTGTTTAATGGCAATTTTGAGCTTTGGACAGGTGAATTTTGAGCTTTGGACACATTGCAGTGTGGAGACCCATTTCAAGATGAGAAGCAAAGGTATATGTAAAGAAATAGAAAAATAATAGCTAAATACTGTGATATTAGAATCCTCATTAATGTAAAATAAATTTAATTTTATATATATAGATTAAAATCCACTACATACTATATTCTGTATTTATTAATTTATATCATTAACATTGGAATAGTCACCAAAATAACCATGAAATCCAATGGGAAGAAAACCTACTTTTTGCTTTAAGACATTTTCCCGAAGAACCTCTAAGATGGGGTTAGGTTCTGTTCTGATTTATTTTTGGAAACTCTACCAACAGACTTAACTACAGATTTTGTCTCGCTGTGTTTGATATCACAGTACCATTGTAAGCAACAGCTAACATTGAGCTGTTGAGGCACTACTAAATGCAGGTGTAATCACAGAAGTTTATAAGCCGCTTGTAATGCAGTTTACAAAACCCCTCTCTAATATTCCACTGTTACTCATGAAATTTTTCCGTTGTGTGAAATGATTTCTTGAGGCTTTTTTTTTTTCTTATCTAGAAGTGTGTGTGTGTGTATATATATATAAATAGAAATGTGTCATACAAAAATAGAAATGTGTGACGTATGGATGCAGAACTGCTACTGTGATATTCTAACTGAATGTTTCTTACATTTATAGGGTTATGCTCTGTTTTGGTTTTAACCAGTGATTTGAACAAAAATATAGGAGTCAGCATGTAAGTACTATCTCTTATGGTAACCTTCCCAAGGTAGTCATGAAATAACTTCTGTCTGAATTTTCTCCTCCATAAGATCAAGGTTACGATGAAGGTTTGTGATATTTGGGCCAGTTTATAAATGCTGTAAAGAGTTAATGATCTCTGGCTGTACACACTTGGCATTAAGCGTGCACAGATATGTGTGTGGAAGTGTGTTTCAGAATGTGTGTGCACATATATTGTCATATAGGAATGTTAATATTTGAATATCAACAGTCCTTCCTACTTCAAGCTATTCAATCTTGTGTAATCCTGAAAGAAAAATTACAGATTTAGCTGCTTAAGTAACTGAGGTTTCAAAATGCCATTTGCATTGGTTTATGTTTGTACTGTGTTAATTTACAGTGATTTTTTTTTTTTCCTGGTACCAATGGTACCAATATAACCAAATTTGCTCCCAAACCACAAAGTCATTTTTCAAGTTCCACAATTGATACTTTTTTTTTTTCCCAGAGCTCCAAATCTTTCTGAGCTGTAAAAGCTCGGTTAATTATAAATATCCTGTCCTCTGCAAATGTCATTTCTGTCCAACATCCTGTAACGTGCAAAAAGTTGGCATTATGGATTGCATTATGGTAAGGAGAACTAATTATAGATAAAGTCATGGTCTGACGAGTATGTAATCATATTTATTGATTAAAATAATTCTATAATTTTGTTTTGTGATGCTTTTACAATGGCATCTACTTAAACAATTACTGTCAAACCATATAAGCCAAACTGCAGAAGGACTCCCTTAAATGGATCTGGCGATGCAACAGGTGGTCTAATTACTCTAGGTAGGTCCATTACAGCAAAATTCAGAGCGGAGAAGCTGAAGACACAAGTCAGGCTACAATTATATTGGCTCTTGCAGAAGGAACCTGAGCAGCTGGGGGACCAGTGGCTTCTCTGCCAACTGTTGACAATGAACTGCCACATCATCATCTGAGGCTCAGGGGGAAATCTTGTAACCAGACCTTCTACCCCCATTCATGTTCCATGGCACAGCCCAAGGGAACAGAAGAGTACTCTGAGGATGTCTTTCAGGCCATGAAGGCATCAGATTGGACAATTAAACGGCAGAAGTCTTGTCTTGGCTGTGTTAGCAGGAACCCAGAGTTAGTCTATAAAATTCAGTTGGTTTAGGCTTGATGATCACCGAGGTGTGTGACCTTATAGGGTGGCCCTTTGACTCTCACTACAGGCAGGGCTGGTAACAGCATCTATTACTAAGGCTGCCAGGCACTTCCAGCCCTAAAGGCCTATTTTCAGCTGTTCACAACTTTGTCAAAGTAGCTTTTCAAACTAAATTTTTCCATGTTTCATTGGGTGTCTGCCTGAGGCTGAATTCTCTTCAGAAAGTTTCAGCCAGAAGAGTTTAACGTCTTCCAAGAACAAGATTAGTGAAAAATACATTGTTTTTACCCATGCTAAGAAAAAATATTGGCAATGTTTTTCTCTGAAAACATGTCGTTGTCCCGTTCTGGGAGATGATTTCCATGCATCCTTCCCCTCCCATAAGGGATATGTAAATCTTGTTCATGTGAAGGAAATTACGTATCTACCTACTCCAGATTCAAGGGGAACAGGACCAGATTTGGTGTGTGGAAAGGAGGATAAGGAAATTGGCAGCAGAAAATGAAACTATAATGAGGTTTTAGGTAGAGAGGGAAAGTGGACCTTGCATAGTTGATGAAAGGCAAATGGGACTGCACCACGTGGGAAGACTGGCTCTATGAGTGAGTGATGGAAGTAAAGAGGGTGGACAGGAACTGCTGGGTTGGTGATGAGAACCAAAGACTGTTCAGACTGGGGCAGAGAAATAATGGGATACTAGAGTGGAATTAAGGGAGGGTGTGTGTACAGATCTGAGAAGGAACAACAGGACAGTGGGGAGAGCTGGAAAGAAGCAGGGAATGATGCTGAAATGAGAACAGCCAGTGAGGATGTGGACACAGTGGCTGGATATAGGGGCTGAAAGCAAAACATGTAAGAAGTGGGGTGAGTGGTTGACTGAACAGCAGAACTGAAGTAGGAGACAGACTGCATGAAATTAGGATAGTTTGGGTTAGCAGACAGGACAAGAGTATAGTCTGAAATACATGATAAGGCTCAAAGACGGGAGATTTAGACTAGACTACTGCAAATTCTTTACAGTAAGTGTGGTGAGACACTGGAACAGGTTGCCCAGAGAAGTTGTGGCTGCCCCATCCCTGGACGGGTTCAAGGCCAGACTGGATGGGTCTTTGAGCAACCTGCTCTAGTGGAGGTGTCCCTGCCCATGGCAGGGGGGCTGGACTAGATGATCTTTAAGGTCCCTTCCAACTCAAACCATTCTGTGATTCTATGACTCTATGAAATTGGGACTAAGACTTACTAAGCAAAGTGATTTGACCTGAAACAAAAAGTCTGGGGAACTCTCAAAGGAATGAGCTGGATAAAACATCTGCTGGATCACTCTCCCTTTAAAATGTCAATATAAATCCTGGAACTCAAGCTTCCTTGTTCTTTGGCTATTAGCAAATTTCTGTGAAACTTAGTGTCAAAAATTGCTCCGTTCCATCTACCATTCATCCTTCAGCATGAAGTGCTCTGGATGTGTATGCTCTGGTGGTGTTGGTGGAACACAGATGTGTCAGTGTAGCATTGCATGCTGAGCATCTACAGGGCTGAATTAATAGGATGTAACAAAGTTGAGTGCTGAGATTAAGAGAGTGGTAGAATTTTTGTTCTGCTCCCCGAGTATTACAATACGGTCTTAAACCACACTTTTCCCCAGGTTCTTTTGCTCATTTATTGCACAGGATGAAGTGCTCTGGGATTGAAGCTTGCAGGAATAATGCTTTGAATGTTCCAGAAATGGAAAGATGGAATATGAAAAACAGAGCTTTAGAAAGACTAAAGTTTTGAGTGCAGTGATAAGGAAATTGATTCTGTCATTGTCTGTCATTGAATTCAAAGTGAAAACACTTAGAGATGTTTTCTTTGTTTTTTAGCTGCTTACCTGGAGATCCTGGGCCTAATTTGCTTATGTGCCAGGCACTAACAGCTGCAGATCGTCAGTTTAACAAATAAACTAGTACAATGAGAATGCAGATTCTGAGAATCTCAAATGAGATGTCTAATATAAGTAAATGCAAAAAGAGTAACTCTTCTGTACTTCGGTTTCTTATTGCAAAATGAGATAATGTGGACATAACAAAAATGTTAATCAACATCTGCAAAACACATAAACATTAAAGGACATTCAGGAGGAAATTAATTATTCTTGCACAGGGGACCAAGCACTGATAATGAAGAAAACATAAGGACTCATTAAACAAGCACTGTCCACCCTGTGAATGTGACAGAAATAACTTGGAACAATAATATACTTCACAAATGGATAGAACAAAATGGAGGGAAAATAACTTTTCCTCCCCACGTGTCACAGAAGAAATCAGTAGTGCTTCTCCCTAAGCTGCTATTGAGTTTTTAACATGTCTACTGGATTGGGCTACTCAGATGAGATGAGTGGCCAGATACATCTACAGCTGAATTTCTAGATCCTGTTCACACTTGACTGTGTGATAGATGCGGAGCTTCCAGCTCTGAGATGCAAGTGCTCTGGGTGTACGCAGAAGACAAAAATATGGGAAATTTACGTAAAATAGAGACATGCATAACATTTAAGTACGCATGGGAGATTTTTAGTTTTGCATGTTGGCATTAAATCCCCAGACTTACTATCAGTGGTTCACTATCAGGTGAGTTTGGAGCCCAGGTCCTGTATTTAAAGGCATGCTTGGATTTAGGAATGGCCTATGTAGCTTAGGAGACTGTTTTCCTAACTGCATCTCCTTTGAGAATCGGCAGCCTTAAAACTTTTCATCAAAAATTCTAATTAATACTTACAAGGTGGATAGCCTCTTTCTTGTTCTTTCAAGAATAAACTTCTCATTGCCACTGGGTTATAAAAAGCCCCAAATAATTACTGCTGCATTCTGGGAATTATAACAAATAATAAAATCTGAAACTAGACATTTCTCCTCCCTAGTCTTTGTATTATGACAAATTCAAGGAAGGATTCATCGAGAGCTATTAAATGCAGGAAATCCTTGTGCTACAGAGTGTTGAAAGCTGAAGAGGAGAGTAAAGAAGCATCGTTATGTGATTGTCCTGTTCTTAATTTCTTCTTAGACATCCACTGTCAACCGTGATGGGAAACTGCAGAGTTAGCTGATTCTACAGGCTTCTCCTCTACTGGTCCATAACACATAGTATGCATGTGTAAAATCAGACTCTGTCCATTGTATTATTTAGAATTGGTCAGTGGGACAAATGCCATCAGAGGGTTGGAAGAAATGGCTTCTACTGCCTTCTCCTCAACAAAGCAGTGTCAAACTGAGAGGATGAAGAGAAAGATGGCAGCGAGAATGATGAACTACCTGAAAACATGTGACTAACTTAACACTTTCCATACCAATCCCAGAGCAGGTACTTCCAGTAGCACACCTCTGTGGCTCTGTCAGTTGATGAGATATCTGATTTTATGTCTGCACTCACTGGCTCTTTCTTTAGACATGCTTTCTTTGGCACACATCTCAGACTGAATATAGCGACTTCCAGATTTTTCGTCCCTGCAAAATATCTCCCACCACGCCTACATTTAAAAGGGTGCAGGATCCAGTTAGCTAATTTGTTCCTAGGCAGTTAAATTCCTGCTCCAGACTATGGAGTAGATTTAACACACTATCTTAAAAAAATGTGAACACTGCTGTGTAGGGGGACATATCTGTATCTGTCTTAGAGCAATAATCTAGTTGGAGGTCGTCCTTTGTGTAACCCTGTTAACATTTTAGACTATTCTGGGAAACCTTGTGGCCCAAGTACTATGGAATGTAGTTAGGAAAAACAGTGTTTTCTCAAATATTTCAGATGTGGAATATTTATTTTGTAGCCAGAGAAACTTGTTTTGTTGCCAAGCGACTGACCATGAGTAGGATCTGCTGCCAACTGTACTTGAAAAAAAGGGAAAAAATCTACTTACCTCTCCTCAGGCTGCATGTGAGCATTCACAATGTCATGAAGAGAAATTTTAAAATAAAATCGGTGTGATAAGTTTCATTGTAAGTACCTTCAAGTTAGTTATGTCTTTCCCCTCCATCTTCCCATGAGTCATGTATAATTGACAGAAGAAGCCACTAGTGAAAAATAGTGGTCCAGGAAAGCCAGTCACTTTCAAAAAACCTTCCATTTTGGAGTCTGCTTCATCAGCACCTGAGATAATGGAGTTCATTCATTTGCTCTTTGCTGGGCTTCTGGTCCAAAAGCAGGCAAGAACCTTAGATACAACTCAGAAATCTGCTCAGATAATTTTATTGCCTTGATACATTCGCTTGAGCAGGCATGAAGATGTTCAGGTAATATTTGGTTTAGAATTCAGGTACCCAAGCTGGTTTTCAGAGGAGCCAAAGATGCTCAGCTTGCATTCAATGGGTGAGGGTTAAAATGGGACATAAACTGCTTTGAAGGAAGCTTATAGCAATGTGGTTGTAACCGTTTCAGCACAAGCAAAGCACTCCCTACTGCACAAATCTACTGAAAGAAAAGTAGCAAGCTGGGGAGTTGTCTGTCGGTAAAAAAACCTGCCCACTTCAGTTGACTTCACAAATAAACTCATTTTGCATAAACCTTCATGTTATTGAGCTACATTCCTTGCAGTGGGTATACCTGTAATTAATGCTTCCACCTCTGCTTCTGGACTGGGGTGTTTGTCAGCCATAATAATGGGGAAGTGTGTCCATTAACTGCTCTTTTAAAATATAAATGGCCTGTATGGCCACAGGTGGGCACGATAGAAAATGCTACCCACAGAAACAGAAGGGGATTATTAATGTTGCTTGATATAAAAATCAGTCTTGTAGCTAACTCTTATGGAGAAGTGGGTCGAGAAACTATAAAAAGATGCAAGACAGCTGTGAAATTAGACGGTTTGGGAGCAGTCTCAGTGATATTTTGGAACATTTCATAGGATATACAAAAACTGTTTCTCATAGCATGGATCTTTTGGGGTTTCTCAAAGATGTCTGGGAAGCACCTATTTATCTTTGTTTCCAGTGTCTATTAGTTTATCTGACCTTTGTTGATGTGCCATTCCATGCTTCACTGCCTACTTTGGAAATGTTGCTTGGGTTTCTCCTAGGAGAGGTCAGATGTCAAATTCTTTATGTTTTCAAGCACAAAAGGGGTTCACTCATGATGCTGCTTTTCAGCCTCTTGAAGCTTCATCTCCAACCTTGGTTGTTCTTTCCATTTTGTCCTCCTACTGCAGAATAATGCCTGTCAGTTGACCTCGTTTGGCAGTCAAGGCTCCACATGGTGGCATCACCTGTTCTGCAGCTTGGTCTTCAACCGTTGGTGGAGATCGTGTGCACACATGTTAGTTTGCTTAGCTTTTTGTGACAGATGACTAAAATTTTAATGTTATGTGAGGCATCTTTGTGGCTCTCATGAATTAATTGGAAAGTTCAAGCAGTGGATTACTTCAAAAAGGGCAGTTTCAAATTGAGTTCAATCATGTAAGAATGATTATCATTCTTCAGTAGGGCAGGAAAAGATTTACTGAACATGAAGATCAAGATGCTTGCCACATTTCTGGTGCGTTTGGGGAAATTAATGTCCCCAAATTCTACTCATTATGTTTTCTCTAGCTAGGAGTATGTGTAGCTTCTGTGCTGATGAGTTTGAGATTTTTATTAACATAGCTTCATTTGGGAGAAGTTTTGAGGTTTCAGGCTGGACTCCAAAAATGTCGAGTTATTCAAAGTGTAGATCTCCACCATAAAACTGGCTAGATTTACTGTCGGCGCAAAATAGTGCAGGAGTGTGGTGATGTTTCTCTCATGTCAGTCTTACCATAATATTATAAACAAAAAAATAAGTTCTGCAGTACTTAATGACTCTGAAATGCATTACCTTTTGATATAATTATATGCACAAATATATATTTACCCTTTACAGGCTGTGGCATAGGTTGGACAGCCTATGATAATATTTTAAAAAATTTTCAAAGACTGATCTTGGGAGCTGTGAGATTTCTCCTAAACACAATGATGATAATTTATGTGCCAGTAATGCCTATGTGATTCCGACTGGTGATCTTCTGAATCGTATATATAGGTATATGCAAAATGAAAAAGGTATGCATTTAAAACTATTTTAGTTGTAGTACCTCACACTCTGAAAATATAAGATCCTGTTGTATGAGCTGCTGCAATATTGAGTTTTATAACCTCCAAAGAGTACCCCAATGGAGTCAGTGTTTCTCTGCTCCTTACTAATGAATTGTGTGAATTTTATACTATCCTTTCCAGTGGCCTGTAACAGAACTCATCTGAGTAGCTACCAAGAGAAGAGAGGGAGAGAATAAAGAAATGCTTTGCTTTCCTTCCAGGTTTGTCACTCTGCGGCAGCCCAGCTGAAGGTCAGCAGCTCTGCACGTGGGAAACAAGTTGTGTCTGTGGAAATCAAACCGGGAGGTAAGTGACAGCCAGAGCAGAGTTGCATTTTCAAAGGATGCGTGAAAATGTGAGAGTTATTGTGTCACGGGATGCCAGAGACCTTCAAAAAGGAAGATGCTAATTTGTCAAGTTCAAAAGGTGGAAAAGTTTTGATAAAGAATTTTGTTTGGAAAGGCTTCTTTGTTTCCAACCTGAAATTTAAGCTCAAAATAAGAGAGCCCAGATGTGCCTCAGGGCTCTGGAATGGTTAATGTCCTCCTTCCTGCAGCCACCTAAATTTGGTAGATCAAGTCCAGATCTCTGCTCCGTCTTGCTAAAAATGAGAGGTTCACACCATCGATGTATTTTGACGTTTTAGCTATGCTAAACTCTACTACTGTCTCTACATCAAAATAGAAAAAATGTTTTTATGTGGAGTAAAAGGATGATTTTATTTTTTTTTTCCTCTTAAATATTAACCTTTTTTCATCGGAACTGGGGCACTGGTTCCTGCCATGTTCTCCCTCAGGCCACTAACTGGGAAGTGTATCTCCAAGAGATACCTCACAAACTGGAACTAATGTCACAGTCTAGTGCTGTGTGTGGAAAGGGAGGAACCTCTCAGGAATACTTTTGTTTCCTTGTCTTCTGGTGACATTCATGTCATTTAGAGGAGAGATGGAAATCCTGTCACTACTTATTCAAATAAATCGCTCATTGCATTCCTTATGTGAACAAAATCACTGAATTGTAACATACCACAGGTTGTGTTTTAGGCAGTTAACATGAAGCAGAGATTAATAACTTTTCTCAACAGTGTTGTCTTGCTGATGGTACTGGAATTATTTCTGATCCAGGAAAAGAAGTATACCTAGGAGGGAGGAGATATTCCTACCTTCTATTCAAATTATTATTTTTTTTTTAGTAGATGAGAGAATTTCCCAGATTAAATCAAATGTTGACTTACCTATAGTTTGTACTAAATATCAGAATTTTGAGTTAGCCTTTTAGCCTCTTGACCTCAATAGCATAGGTACATGAAGAATTTGGAGCTCTACTTGATATCTAATCATTAATGGACCTGTTTTCTCTGTTTGCATGCAAGTTAAAATTAAATGAATGCTAAATAAAGCATGACTTTTTTTTTTTTTTAATGACACTCACAGCATTTCAGTCTATTTCCTGCAAACATTTTCTTCAGAACCAAAAGCAGCAGAAATCTTAAAAATAATCTACAGACTGTGGCTGCCTAAAGATCCAGCCTGGAAATACTGTTCAACCATCTCCAGATATTTCCTGTTTGTGTCACATAGTCGTGTGTGGAGGGAAGAGAGGTAGTAATATCTGATTGTGTCATCCAGTTCTAAACAAGAATAACAGCTGATGAAACACTGAGTTCAATGTTTTGCTCAGATCTATGGTCAGAATTATGGCTGTACTTTTTTTTTTTTTACAGATAATTTTGAATTACAAGCATGACAGGTTTTGTAAGATGGGGAACTGTGCACTCCCTCTTTTAATCACAACAGCTATAGAAAACATTACAAGCTGAAGCTTGCTTTCCCACCTTTAATTTGGGCACAATATAGTGTTTGCAGTATATTATGTATTCTTTTCTTTGAAAATCCTTTGTACTTTGGGCTCTAACTATGTGCTGTGGCTGCTCAGAAGGTCATTAGTCATCCTGGCCCTGGTTCTTGGCTATGTTTGGATCTTTCACTGGATCTGTACCGTGAAAGACAGTCTATGGTCAAGGTCATCCTTGACCATAGATCAACAGTTTCTGTGCTACAGAGGCTGCAAAGCTATAAGCAAGGGAGTTTGTTCAAAACATCCCAACAATGCCTGAAAACTGCCCTAGCTCTCAGTCCCTGACAGCTGATGGAAAGCAGAATCGCTCTGAAGATGCTTTTGCACTAGGGTTTGACCTGGAGGAGAGCCAGTCCCCTGGTCTGGGGAGCCCTGGTGGCGTGTACCTGCCTTGGCTCCGCTCTGGGCACTTTTTGTGCAGTTTGAACGCTGCCGAGAGCCTGGCTCAGTGAGTGTGTGCTGGCTACGGCGAGACTCTCCTGCTCTGAGCGCTTCTGTGTGTTGCCTGCACCGTGCTTGTGGCTGGGGCCGCAATGAATATATGTATAAGCTATAGCTGGCAAGCACACAGCTGGTAAATAGAAGAAATAGAAGTGAGGCAAGTAGTAGAAATGTGCTTTCATGCTTCTCGTGGTTTGCAGGTATTACTAACCGCATTTTACAATAAAATTTATTGGTGCACCTAATGCAAAAGCAATATTCAATCATGTATCTGTTGGAACATTGCTTCTGGATTTTTCCAGGTTTGGAACATACTGAAGAATTTTTATTTTCCATAAAAGATAGTGTTCAACGGTAGTGATAGTTCATTTTTAAATTACTGGTTCTGTCCTATTTTCCCTTATTATGTCTGTCTTCTACTGAGTTGAAAGGAAGGGCTATGCAGCCTTAACAGTCACCTGTGGAATAGTTAGAGCAAAGTGTAATATTCTGAGGCTCCACTTTCCCAAGGCTTTCTGAAGGAGTCTCTGTTTATCATTCAGCCTGCAGCGCCTGTATTGGGTTACACCAGGAATGTGGAAAGCTATATGGGAAAACCTGTCAGGCTGCGAAAGGATCTCAGGCTTTGAAATTTTATGGACCACGCTTGCTAATGCACGTTCCATATTTCAGGGTGTCTGGCGACCCTCACTCCTTGTAAGGATGTGATGTACGTCTTGGCATATACGTGCTACTGAACTGATAAACAAGGCCACGGACGTAGGGAAGCCCCAGAGAGAGGAAATCCCATTAGGGGATAAATTATAGTGACACCTACTAGTGTTGGGACAGTTAAGGGTCAGTCACCACTTCCAAAACATGATCTCGAATATGGTGATGAGCACCGGTGTAACTCCTTTTCCACAACAGCGTTCCAGTAAGATCCCAGTTTAGGAGCAGGGCCCGTGTTTTTCCCATGGACAAATAATTGAGACACTCATCTGCAGGTTAGATCTTCAGCTGCTATAAATCAAGTTTGTATCCATAAGAGGATTTTCTTTCAGATATTTCAGCAGGACCTAAATTTGCAGGTCGCTGAGTGAAGTTGATAGGACTTTGATGAGATGTCTTGAGTTGTGCATGTTAACTACAGTGTACATTGTGTGTGCTTTGTAAAATAAGACCAAAAAAAAAAATCCATTAGCTCATGAAATTAGCTTTTGCTCATACAAGGTTCTGCATAAACAGTTTAAAGAGTCTAAAACTGTGGACTGCATTGAAGAGACTTTTTCCTTATTTTCTAGGGTTACCTACGTACCCTGGTAAGATAATGAAAAAATAAAATAATATAAAATAAAATAAAATAAAATAAAATAAAATAAAATAAAATAAAATAAAAACCCTTAGGAAATGGAAAGAGCTTCCCAATTAAAAAAGCTGCAATTAAAAAAGCCCAATTAAAAATGCAATCATTAAAACTTTTTCTTCTTTTCCCCCTCTCTGTTATATGTACTCCCCAAACCAGTCAACTTTCCTGACTACGTGTTCAAAAGGTGTGATATTAACAGCAAATCTGTTGGTGGGGGATTAACAGTTGGATTATCTCCATCTATGTGCTTATAGGAAGTGAGGCATGAATTCCAAAACTGCAGCAGTTTGTCTACACGGTCATGTCCTTTAAAGTTTCTATAAAGCAGAAGACTCCAGGTTTATGAACGCAACAGAGTCAGTCAGTCAGTCCCACAAGAAGGCATATCCAAAGTCATTTTAGGATTTTCTATATCAAGGAAAAGATGTCAAACTTCACTCAAAAGGCAGTAGACATCCCATTCAGATATTAACAATATCTGTGGGGTTAGGGAGATTTTCTACTTAATAAGCCTTCCTCTGTGTACAAGCAGAAGAGTAAGTTTGTCTGTTAGATGAAATTCTGTGGCTTGGCTTATACACTAATATCAGATGTTTTTACTGTAATTTGACTAAAAAAATTACTTAATATAATTATTGGGTAACTCTTCTTTGTTTGGTGGATCCCTATTTTAAACAACAGCAGTTGTTTTGAACTTACTAGGGTTTTGTTCACCAGAAAAAAACAGAGATGTTGTCTTAAGAAGACATAGCCTAGAATAAAATTCAGGTTCTAGTGGGGGACCATGGATGTCACTCCTGATGCCTGTCCATAGCACCTGGATAGTTATATTCATACCAGCACCTGGGCTGGTTTGAATCCCCAGCAACACCTAAGCTTACCACAGGCTGATGGATGTGTTAAGGGTGATGAATTATGGACACCTTTCCCTAATGGTCATGTTGTTTTGTTGGGCTTATATCCAGACCTTAGTGTTATTCAAACCTCATACTTTTTGTTTAAAATATGAAGCAAATGCATTGTGAAACTGATATATATTTCCAAATAATTTTTTCATCAGGCAATTAAAATATCATGTGCTATAAACATCTCTAAGATGCTATGGATTGGAAACTTGCCAGTTTCACAAGTCACATTGCTTTCAGAAGTACAATGAATGTACAGTACTCTGAACAGCCTGGAAAGAAAAGTCATTTTCCAACTCTTAAAATCTTTTTTTAGCTGTTCGCAGTGCTCTGAAGTCAAATTATGATGACTTTAAAGGCAGAACTGTTAAGCGCCAATGATTTGTCAGGACTGGCACACTTAGATTCCTAACAACATAGTTGGGCCCATGCTTAACATCTTAATTGTGCATATGAAATGCTTGTAAAATAAAGCTAGCCAGAAAATGTGTGCTGCTTATATTAAAATAAAAAATAAAAAATTAGCTTTATTATATTAAAAAAACCCTTCAACTAACTTACACCTTTTTGCACCAGTCTTGCTGTTTCTGGCTGAGAATATGACTGTGCAGACTAGGAATTTAAAGAGGAGTCTGTAAATTTTTACTTTTTTGACATGATTAGCCACTAGATTATTTTCCTTGACTTTGAAAACTGCATCTCTCACGGGTTTGGCCAAAATGGTTTCAATTTATAAAAAGTTAAAAAGCATATCATCTTGAAGTAATTTGTTAGCTTTAACAGAAAGTGGTGCTGTGAGCCTGATGCCTTAGAAATGGAGTTAGAGGTCTGAATGTGATGCAATTGACTTCAGGTGGTCTTTGATTTACTGAATTGCAGGGTGAAGACAGGGGTGTTGTACCTGCCAGAAGGTGTGTGCTTTGGTATCTACTCTCTCATGAGGAAAAAAGACACATTCAGAATGGCCAGGTAGAGTCAGGGAGAGGTGGGTACTGATCTGCCAGTGCTTGCTGGGGTGCTTTTAGAGGAATTGTTCATCATAGTGCTCTAAGTGAAAATTCATTAAAATAAACACTGTGTATTCCCTGGAAGTTGTGGTCATGAAGAACTTCAGTGGGATGTACTTAAAATAAAAGAAATAATATTCTAGAGCCAGTAATTGTTATCTGAAAAAACAATGTGACAATGTTAATGGCCAGTCCCAAAGTAATAAAAGTTACTTTAGTCTATTGTTGCTCTTCAGGAACAAGTTCCAATGGGAAAGCCCCAGAGGAGTGCTAACAATTGGAAAATTTTACCTAAACAATTAAGAAGGTTAGCTTGAGTAATATAATTATTTAGGAAGTACAGCAGGCCAAGTATGCTTAGCTTGGCATTGACAGCAGGTCAACATATGTTGACGTTCTAAATATATGCATTGGATAACCAATGGTGACCAATTGACTCGTAGGGGTCTATCTCATCCCAGGGAAGTGTAATAGTACCTTTCCTCCATCAGAACCCACAGAGGGACAGACATCTGTGCTGAGTTTTGCAGTTCTAACTGAATCATAGCCAGGGACTCGGTTGATGTGGCTTCTTTTGGGCATTAGGCAAAGCAAGGAATTGCCTGGGGAGAGGCAGCTGGAAAGGGTGATGGAAAGACCCAGTGATGGGTCCCTGCAGTGTTTCTCTTGCACGTCCCATCACCCTCTGGGAGGCAAAAACCTGCAGCCAAGGAGCCAGAGCTATCCCATGGCTGCAGGGTGTCCTCTCGCTGCTGTTTGCTCTGTGAAATTGAGCTCTTTTGGCAGAAATGCTTGATTAGGTGTATAATTATAGCAATACATTGGCAGCAAAAGGTAATTTTTGCCTGTGCTGTGGAAGAGCCGTCAATCTGTTTTATCCTCTGCTGTAAATCAGCATTTCTGCAATAACACTGAGGCAGTTGTACCTATTTATGCCAGATGCAAACAAAATGCAAAAAAAAAAATTCCATGTAAGTCAATCCCATGACTTTCCTAAGAGACTTACCTTAAGAGACTGCTATTATTCAGATGAAGATGTAACGGCCATGGCTGTCTTGGTGGAAGTGGTAGGTGCCCAAGAGCATTTTGGCCTTTTTTATTTTATGGATTTTGTGTTTGTGTGTGTGGAGACAGTCTGTGATGATAAAGGAGTCACAGAATGGAAAATTTTCAGAACGAGAGTGTAGCAGAAAGAGGATTTCAATGCAGATTTTGAATGTTTTCTTAGTAAAATGTATGTATTTAAGATGATAGTATTTTCAGACACAGAAAAAAAACCCTTCAGAATTTCTGAAGAAGAAAAGAGGATCTTATGCAGAGGTACCTTATTGAGTACAGAGCCTTTGCCTCTATTATATCAACTAACCTCTCATTTTACAGTGCTTTGGCAGTGAGAAACGACCCTTATAGCGAGAGTATATTTAATGCTGCTGCCCCTGGTGCCACACTGCACTTCAGGAACAACGGTATGAGGATAAACCAAGATAAATAAGAAGCAAGTAGTTATGGGTGTATGCTGAAGGTGTTATCAATAATTGCATGCTGATCATCAATATTTTTTGAAAATTCACACATTTTTGTAGCGAATCGTGTCTGGAAAATGAAAGCAATTAGTTCTTTTCTGGTGCTTAATAAAGTGCTGCATAAATATGACTGGAGCAATGAGCATGAGATTTCACTGCAAGTGCTGAGGGAGTAATAGATGGGAATTAGCAAAAGAATAGAAGGAATGAATGCGGATATGCGCTGAGCACTTATTCTCTTTGAAAGATGATCTCTCTCCCTGAGACTTGGAGTCACTAAATAGCTAATGGCCGATACAAATGGTTTCAGATAGGATAGGTGGCCTCAAGATTGATGGCTGACTGTTGTTGGTCTAGGTTTCTAATCCAGGCTTCTGCTGGAATGCAAAGATCCTAGCTCAAGATCAATTATACAAGGACATCAAGGAGAAAAAGACAGTCACGGTATTTGTCTGCTTCTCAAAGTGCCCAAGATGTGAAACTGGTTTTGCTTGCAGTGACATGCTTGTTAATGCCAGGCCATGTAATACGTTCTCATTACAACCCTCTGCTTGCAGTTAAAAATAGAAAAACTTTGCTGATAACGTAGAAAATGAGTAGAAAATGCTTGTTCCTTGCATTTTTCAATGAATTGTGATTGTGTTTTCTACACAGATACATCCTGGCCACTTGGGATGTCACTGTAACAAAGCAGAAGGTGCCTGAGTCACTTGGGCTAGGCAACGTGCCAGTAGCTGTGCTCGCAATCTAAATTCATTTCATCACGCTGCAGAAATACTAGAGTACACCCAGAATACACCAGGGAACAACAGAATTATACAGCAAGCGGAGACGGGCATGAATCAATTGCTAGCTCTGATTTAGGAGGAACTTCCATGTGAGCTCATATCTGAAACATACGGGTTGTCTTCACTGGTGTTAATAAAACAGAGGCTGGTGCAAGGACTGGAGTGCTGGGCAATGTAAGAAATCTAAACTTTTGAGTGTGGCTCCAAACGGCAATACATACTTAGATAATGACTGTGAAGCAGTTGTCTCAAGTGTAAGGGGCTCTTTACAATAACACCTGTTCAAGTTCCTTTGATTTTCCATTATCTAAATACTAATGGAGAGGTATATGAACATGGAAGGCTGAGGAAAATATAGAGCTATAACATTTTAGGGGTAGTTCTAAAACAGGGTAACTAAAAGAACAAGTGCTATTATTTTTAAGTGCTTTTAGCTTCTGATCATTCCTGTAACATACAGAGCTTGAAAATGGGATAAATGTTACGTGCACAATTTCATGCATCAGGTTTAGAAAACGTGACTTAAGCTGATCACTGGGTATCATTCCATGAAACAGAAGAAAAAACTTCTGCTCAGATCAAGGGTGACAGAGCAGACTGCAGACAATTGATGCTAATGACATTATTTTAGATCATATGATTGGCAATAGATACAAATAAGATTGATTTTCCATACAAAGTAAAAATATTAATTGAATAGCCTCTAACCAACACTAAAAATTGATAATTGAATTAGAGAAGGAAACTATATTAACTGAACACACAAATTCTTGACTGCTGGTTCAGTTTAGGTTAAGATGCATGAAAATGTTGGTTATTAAATTTAAATGGAAGATTCCATCCAAATGTCAAGTGCCATGATTTCCTACACATCTGTAGTCTACCAGCTGTGGTTAAAATTCTATACAAGTGGAGGACTAGATTTTTAAAGGTGAATGTAGAATAAATTTTTAAAAGTTTGTAAATTATTTCTGGCTACTGAAGAACTCCCTAATACAGCAGAGAATATCGATGCTTTTTCTGTTTTTCTACTCCCCATTATGCCCCTTAAGTCACCAGAATAGTGTTCTATGGTGAGTGTAGGAGTTGCACCTGATGGTGATGTGCCATAGCTTCAGGGCGTATACCTCCCCTCTTATTGGAAATAAAAGACACAATTTATTTTCTCTGCTTTCTCTGCTGCACAGAGGTTCCTCAACTCCTGAGTTTTAGCTACGAGACAGGACATCCTGTGTGATTTCAGCGAGTCCATATGGTTCTCGAATGGTTTTCCCAAGGTGAGGATTAGAGAACATCAAATGCTGCTTGACGGCGAGAGGAAATCTCGTGTAATGCTTTTGTTCTGCTAACATCTATGTAAAGAGCTGCCTGGGAGTTTTGGAATGGAATCTGTCATCGCTGTAATCCTGTTCTGGAAAATCGTGATGGAGACAGCAGAGGGAGTGATGTCATTGGCCGTCTGACACAGTCATTGCCCACAGCAAACTCATCTCCCCACCAAACTTTCCTTTGTCTCTGACATTTGAATGCCCAATTGGCGGGGTTATTGGTGTTGCTTTTTTTTTTCTTTCACAGCTGTGTTAAAATTCGAAACACAGATATGCGAGAAAAAGGCTGATACAGAGGAGGGTCTGTTTAACGCTCTCTGCAGACTTCAGAGGAATTTTTGTACACTCTGCCTTCAGTGTCATATACAGGAAATTCTTCTTTGGTCCATACAACGCAATAAACAAACCTCCTGTGTATTAGCTTTAAATTTTAGCACCTCTGTCACAGCCTATGGCAAGTGGTAAATCTTTAGGAAAGAAGCAGTTTGCTTTATAAGGGTTCTGGCCTGCCCTTGTTCCCACATACACCTATTTGTTAAGGGCCCATTACCATGTAGGGCAATGGTAGTTGTATGACATAATGCAAAAAAATGCTATTTATATACTGTGTGCTAGCAATTAAGTTGAACAGTTGTATTTAGTTATTATCCTTCCTTGCCTTTGTACATTGATCCGGTGGTGAGAAACGCTGCTGTCTGCATTGCTGGAGGTGAGAAGGCAACCTGCGTGGTGGTAATCCTATGTTGGAGGGGGATTGCCTTTCTTCCTGGGTGAGTTATATGTTGTTTGCAAGGTGGTGTTGCAGGTTATGTTCTATGAATTCAATCATGTTTGTATTTAGATGCCTTTAGATACATGCTGAGTTATTGTTTTATAGTTAGTAACTTCACATATAACAAAGAGTTGTATTTTTGGAGGTGATAATCACCAAGAATAGCATGATTTTTTTTTTATGGCTATGAGTGCTCAGTATCATTGAAACTAAACCAACACAGATTATGTTTAAATGTAACAAAAATACACCTTATCTGCATAAAAATTGCTGCTTGTGTCATATGAGTAAAGAACCTCAAAAATATTGGCAGATGCTAAGCCTACACCTAAAACGTGGCATCTGCACGTATTTCTCAGCTCTTAATGTGTTAGCATGTGTCTCCTAGTTCCATCACAGCTCCCTTCTGGCATGAGACCTGAACACATCTCCATCCTTGTTTTCCCTGTCATCACATCGCTTTCCATGAACGTGAGAGCTGGGTGGGAAGGGAGGAGTGACATAGTGAAGCTGCATCCTTGACCTGGGTAATGGGAGACCTCCCACACGTCAGATAATTTCTCTCCAAGATACTTGACTGATAAGTTTGATTTCTTTGCCTTTTGGCCTTTGCTTGCAGGTTTTCTGGATGCAATCTTGTCACTGAAATTTATTACAGTCTTTAGTTTTTCATCCTGATTCTTCTGTTGCTACCATTATGTATCTTCGATTAGACCACTGAGTAGTGGTAGAGATGTGAGGAAGAGAAGCAGGAGTTAAACTCCACTCAGTGCCTGAAATAACTTGGCTTCTCTGTACAACATGTAGGTTAACTGTGTCCAGAGCCCACAACTGAAGTGTGTCTACTTTGTTTTAGGGAAAAATGAGCTGGATGGATTGTTTGGATCCATCAGACTAGCTCCAACAGAGGAGGAGATGGGCCAACATTATCCTCATCACTGCCAGCGCCACCACCTGCAGAGATTATTGCCACCTGAGTGGGAAGAAGCCCTTCCTGGCAGGCACAGGCATGAAGACTTGGTAAGGGTTGAAGTTGTTTATTCTTTGTTCAAAGTGGAATTAGAACTGTTACTTCCCAATGAGTCTGGTCAAGTGGAAAAACTTCATCTATTCCTAAAAGGTGCCTAGCTCTGCCACAGTGCTTTTTTTGCTGGGGACTAAGGCAGCTTTGGTTTTAACCATGGTTTGGGCAGCGTCCCACTTTGTGAATTGGAAAGTCAGCTCAGCTTTGAGATGGAGTTAAGTGCAAGAAACATTTGAGACTGATGGATGAAAAATGCTGCATCAGTGTTTCCTATGAAACAAATCCTGGTTATGTGCTGAGATCAGAAATGTCACATCACAAACTGGCACTCTAGGAGCTGGGGTTTTTCCTGTGCACAGTGTTTCTGCCCACTATAATTTGGGAGGAAGCAGCTTGGGATTGAAAACTACACTGACTCTTATAGCAAGAATTTATCAAAAGCAAGACTGACTGTGTTTTTAAATGCGCAATGGAGACAACAACAGGGAGCCATGAGGTCTGTTGGAACTCCATACTAGATTTCAAGTCTTTAACTTTATAACCCTTGTGTAATTCCTAAAATTGGTGTCACTAATTATTTGCTAAAAAGGCCTGTCAGTAGCAGATACTTTTCTTAAGCAGCATTAATTCTGCTTCCACATGGACAGCATATTTTCCTGCTTTGGTTTTGGTGGTCCTGGGTAATGCTACGGGGTGAGGGGGAAGGGAAACTGAGCTGCAAACTGGGAATCATCTTCAACACAAAAACTATTAAGGGGTGATAAATCATTGGAGGCCCAGCATGTGATTAAAAGCTGTGGCCACCAGCAGTGACCCATGGGGATGGAGGTATCGGTGACAGAGAGCAGGGGGAGGTGTTTGGCATTCCTGTTCAGAGGCCTTACCAGGGTACCAGGGTTTGTTTATGTTTCTGTTCCACCGACTCCTGTGAAATGCCCTCTGTCTGTGCAGGGAACACACATTGAGTCAGGGAAAGTATCTTTGGTATTTCTTGAAATGTCAAGGCACGGATATTTGAAGGTAATGTGTGAGGAGAGTTACCTGGGGTTGCAGAGTGAAAACCAAACATTTCATCAGTTCAGGGCTCTGTTACTTAACAGTCAGCATCACATAGTTACTGTAATTTTAGTTGAGCTTTAGACACATGCACAGAATATTGTACATATGACTCCTTTCTTCTCAACTAAGTCCATCTAGAAACATTAGTTTTTGTTGGACCAGGCATGGAGACATCCAATCTCTCATTATACTTTGTTCTTGGCTTAACAGAAAGCTTGATTAAATAAGAGTCAAAAAAAAAAAAAATCTGGCAAAAAGCATTATGAATTGGCCCATTTTGTTATATATTTGGAGCAATAACAGTATGCTTTGTTGCCGTGCACAAGGCAGCAGAGACCCAATTTCTATTGTGTTATTTTATATATCAGCTATTTGCTAACATTGTGCTAGATGTTTATCAGCAAGTAGAGAGGTACAGTTCCAGTTGCAAAGTGCTGGCAAGAAAGAGCAGCAATGAATGAAAAGATGGGTTTGGAAGGCAGTGAAGAACAGGCTGAATGAGTGATCCAAGCCCTGATGCGGTGCTGGTCTCTGAGTTACATTGGTAGAGAACTGTAGGGCCAGGAGGGTAGAAGCTTGGTTTGATAAGTGGAAAAGGTCACAAGAAAGGACTTGAACAGAGCAAAAAGTCACATCAATTTAGCAAATGAGGTGCTTTTGAAGACCAAAGCAATTTACTTTGGTAAAAGGGTAGCAGAAACCCTCTTTTTTCTTTTATTTTTTTTTTTGAATGCCACATTGTTTTGATAGGCTCTGTAACTGCTTAGAGACATCCTTTTTCCCTGTGAATTTATTCCACCATGTGTGAAAGATGGTCTTGTCATGCTTAAAAGTATAAAATTATAATAGGGATTCCTTTATGGGCATGTTGTGTTATGCTTCACAGCAGCAACCCCAGAATGCTCCAAAGAAACACGTGAGAGACCTCACGTCAAGTAGATCTGAATATACATGAGGGCTTCCTCCTGTCCCCCATAGGCAGAGGTTGGCTTAAGACCTGAATCAGAAGATTTTATGTTCCTTCCTATGCTCTTTTCAATAGCTTGGGCTGGATGTTTTCAACAGCCATATAAGTCTGAACAAGCGTGAAGCAACTCACTGTAAACTTCTTGACTTTTCACTAGCACCAGAAATATATTAAAAGTTTCACTGTGCTCCAGATAAACAGGTGATTACTGTATAATTGATGCCACTCAATGGGATAAACATGAGTGATAAGGGCATACCTAGAAAAGAAAGAACATAACACAAGGAAGTTGCTAATAATTTGGTGTAAAAGACTGAAAAGGACTTTTAGCAAGCTTGGAAATGTTATGGTTGCCAGATGTGTTCTTCCAGATGTCAGGATTTCCTATTCTATGCTTCTTCCGGTTCGGAGAAGCAGTTCCTGTGATAATGTGTTAGAGCCTTTGAGACACAAGGGTTACCCTACCCTGAAAATGAATTCTGCAACTTTTGTTGCAAATTATGCTTATTATCAGAAAAGATGGCAATCCTTCGTACCCTCTTGTGCATGAGGGGACAGCAAGACGTCTTGGTGGGTGGAAGATGGAAGAAACTGACAGTGAAAATCAGAAGAAGTAAAAAATAACTTCTAGGCAGGGGGCCAACACAGGGTCTATGTGGTGGTTAACTCCCAGCAAAACTCTCGGACTTTTAGAAACACCCTGTGTGAGGAGTTGGAATTGTTCTGCTCAGGGTGCTGCTCAGTCAGCCACTTACCACAGTTCCTGTTGCAGTTGATTAACATTATAATGCAATATAACCCCAGCTGATTCCATAACCTGCTGCCAGTTCAGTTCTTTCTTCTTGGACTTCCCTGAAACTGCAGCCAGATGTTTGCTGGTCCGTTATCATCTGCTGCAGAAGGGAGTTTACTGAAGTGATGTCATGCATCCATGCATGCAACCAAGTCTTTGTCATGACCTCGCAGCTTCTTCAGACTCTAGGCACAGAATTGCTTCCTAAACTTCAGTTTCTGTTCAAGTTACCTCAAGCCACGTGGCTTTGAAAATCAGTGCTTCTCTCCATTGCTGCAAACAGACATTACTCTGCATTGCCCTGTCCATTTTGATGTTGGTCCCTTCTGAATCCCTGGAGACATCCTTCCTTTAGCTATTCCCACTCATTCTCGTGTGAAGACCTCGGGTCCAC
This sequence comes from Gallinago undulata, assembly GCA_026546715.1. Taxonomy (NCBI): domain Eukaryota; kingdom Metazoa; phylum Chordata; class Aves; order Charadriiformes; family Scolopacidae; genus Gallinago; species Gallinago undulata. The sequence goes on from JAOTQQ010000041.1 coordinate 63,027,710, forward strand.
AAATCCTTCATGGTTGGGAAGGTTTGACAGGCCCTGCCCCTCTTCCAGATTTGGGGATTTCCTAGAAGGGCTTTGCCTTAGTTTGACCTTTCTGGATCCTTTGAAGCCTCCAGCCTTCCATCAAGCTGACTTCAATCACGCTTCTAGTACCAGCTCTGTTACCTGGGACCCAATAATAATGTACAGGGAGTCTGTAGGTCTAGGTAAGACGTAAAAGTGGCCAGTATTTCCACCCATCAGTGGGCAAATTCAATGTTTTCTTGCAGATCATTTTTTGCCAACTAGAGTTAGGTGTATTTGCCCCACACCCGTTTCTCCTTTGGGGAAACCTACCAGCCTAGTTTTCACAGACCAGATTCTCTAACTTTGTTCTTTTTTTTTGGTATCACATTCTCTTGTTTTGCAGAGAATGGGTCTAAATCATGAAGAAAGTGAGAGGCGAGAAGGAAGTAGGGAGGAGGGATTATCCCCTCATGTTGCACTAAAATGTTTAATGTAGGCCTCTGACTGGCAACAGCAGAAATGCTGTGCTAGTTACAGGGAAAACGCAGGGCTTATTCTTTTGCCCAAAAGCTCTTTAAGAAAGTCACATACACCTAATAGACAACCCTAATAGGCAAATTAAATGACTGTAGGAAGTCCTTGGTAGAAGCGAGAACCGCGTACTGGTCTTCTGTGTCTCAGCTCGGTGCTTTGTCTGCATTGACAGGCATGAAATAATTGTGCATGTCTGATTTCTGTCCATAATTACAGATTCACAAATGATCATTATGCAGTGCTTTACTTAATAACTAGCGTGTATTCATTTATGGTTTATATTTCATTACCTTATAATTCTCTCCGGTTATTTCTTACTTAAAAAGACAGAGAAACAGGGTTGGAAGGGACCTCAGGCAGTCCCATAAACAGCCCAGTACTACGTTGCTATCTGGAGCTCTGTAAGAGCACAGGCTCTAAAGAATTTGATTCACATTGCAGAATAAGTCCTCCTGACAACTGAGGTTTTTTTAGTAAGGCTTGAGCAATGGGGAGAAGTGTCTATGGATTGAATATTGTTATGAAAGATATTGCTTATATACTCTCAGCAGCAATCCAATCCAATATTTCATGTTTTGGCCCAGGTTATTGCTATCCTTTAGCACACCATGCTATCTCTTTTTAGATAGTTATCTGTGGCCACTCCGGAATTATTGGGTTTGATTATTTATACAGAGAGTTTGTAAAACCCATCTGTTTAAAAGACAGCCTGTGCTTATGGTAAAGGGTCCTCTGGCTTTCTGTGCTCCCTCTAGCAAATTGACTCAGCCTGATTATGGGTAAAAAGGCAATGGTGCTGCGAAAACCAGCTTTTTGCAGACCCGGAGGGTCAAAGCAGTAGCCTGGAAATGCATTGGGGTCACCACTCAGACAGGAGAGACCTTTAACAATTACCTTTAATTTGACTTGCAATCAAACAGAAGTAGATGGCAAAGCAGGAAATGGTGTCTTTAGGCATGACATGAAATAGTATTGCTGTCAACTTGAATAAGAAAATCTGACTCTTTTTTTTTTTTTTTAAGCGACTACATATTTAAATAGCCTGTAGGGTCAAACTGCCTTTCCTACAGCCCTTTGATAGCTGGCTTGATAACAGCATATACACTATAAATATCCTAAATCAATAATCCTGTATCACTGCTGAAAGCAGGCGTGTTCACATATCACAGCAGATGGGAAGAAAGCAAATAATATTTGTCTTGCCTTTCAAATTGATTTCCTGTTTTTAGTAAGCCAGAGTGTGTCCATATGTTAATCAGATTGCGAAGAAAGATAGCAGGGCTCAGGGCAGCAGACTTTTACTTGACCTGCTGGGAGGAGGGAGGCAAGGAAGGGAGGAGGAAGTCCTTCATGGCCCTAAAAATATCTGCATCAGAAGCAGTTTTTACAAATGTTATGCAAATGCCTGTGGTTCCCTGACTTTCCCTGGGAAGCCCTGAGTCCTCTCCTTCCCTTCCTAGGCAAAAAGATCTTCACAGTGCTCAGTAAACTGCAGGATTGGAAACCTGTTTGCTGAGGTTTTCTTAATCCATCTTTTCTTTCCTCTTGGAGAATGTTTGCCATGATGAAAATTGTAGCATCCTGACATTGGGCAGAAAGACCCAGGGTCCCTGGGAAGTGCAAAGGCTGCAGCATTTCTCCCCTGCCTTCCCTTGCCCTTCTTTGGGCTCGTGTGTTCCTCTGCTCCTTGGTACTTGCTCTAAGTTCAGCTGCAAAGTGTCTTACCATAGAGCACAAGCACTGCCCATAAAGGCCTCCAAAATGCACTCCCAGTTCATGTTATTTTTCTCTTCAGACAAGAGATTTTAATTAACTTTAATGACAAAGAG
>JAOTQQ010000041.1:63030175-63058894 GCA_026546715.1 Gallinago undulata
GCCTCCAAAATGCACTCCCAGTTCATGTTATTTTTCTCTTCAGACAAGAGATTTTAATTAACTTTAATGACAAAGAGTTCAGAGATCATTTGTGTACACGTAAACTCTAATGGTGTCTGTGGGTGATAGACAATTGCCTGAGAGGAAATGACGGTATATTTGATGTTCTGAGCATATCTTCTGCTTAAAGTATTTATATACATTCTGCAAGATCTTCAGTTTTATTCTATTTTTAAAATCTTTGGTATGAAATATTTGGTATGATAGTGTGAAGAAAATAATTTCAGTGGATATTTAGTCGATACCCATGGTCAACTAGAAAGCTCACACAGCAGCTGCAGTTCTGTAGAAGTTGTTTGTGTGTTCATGCCAGCACGGAACGCTTATGTTACCATAAATATGAAAATCAGCCAAACATATATAATATTCTGTATCGAATATACAATAATTACCAAAATTAATTGATAATGACCCAAACTTGTATATATTTGGTGTTTCACTCTTGGCTGATATGAATTAATACAAGGTGATACTGGCATCCACATTGAGTCCCAGTTACCTCCTTCAATCTTTTGAGATGAAGGCACATTCAACAGGCTAAGCACTAGCCTTGACTTAGGGAACTGCTTTCAAAAACCTACCTTCATCTTTGATTTTTAGCAAGTTACCTTTGTTCCCAATCTCTTGAGAGCAGTACTTCTTGCCTTGTAAATTTGAAAAATGCACTAAAGATTGGGATGTGGTCAGATTCCACAAAGACACCTAGAAGAGAAGTGGGTGTGCCAGAGATTAGTTTGATTCAAATCTTAATTTATGTTTGCTGTTTGGGAGCATGAAGGGGAAGCAATGAGATGAGAATGAAGCTGTTAACTTCTTTCCTGCATTCAGGGTGCATTGGCTGTGCTCAGGAAGCATCTAGGAAGTCCAAATGCAGGGAGGACCAGAGTTGATCATTCCTTATATTTCTGAAGTTAAAAGACAAAAGCAGAAGACCACCCCTTCCTGTAGTGGCTTTTATTATTAGAAAAGAAAAGTAATTTATTTTTTTGAGAGGAAGGATGACTTTATGGAGCTGGAAGCCAGATGATCTCGCTTCTAATCCTGGTGTTGACACAGATTTTCCTGTGTGACCTCGGAAAAATCCCTTGCTGCATTCCCGTTTCCAGTCAAAGAAATGCAACAATCATTCTTTGTTATCTCTGAGGAGCACTCTGCAGTTCATAATGCATGGTCCCTAGACAGATTTTGACACATGCATAGGTGCTTGAAGATGGTGTTTTGGTAACCAGTGTTGTTTTGTTGTTGTTCTTTTAAAAGCATTTAAGCAAGTAAGGTCTTAACTCCTGTGGCAGTTCAGGAGCTCGATTTCTGTCTCAATCACTTTGTACCTTAATCCCTTTCAAAAGTTCTGTCAGGTACTAATGTGCTGGCATAACAGAAAAGCTCTAGAAAATAAATCAAGTTCTTAATGAGTATCTCAATAATTCCATTAAGAGAAATAAGCAGATGTAATTGAGTTAAACCTGTTAAAATAAAGTCACATGTAATCAGCTGACCTCTTGGTTAAGAGAAATCCTGCATCTCTAACCTTGTGCTGCCTCATTCCACGCTGCTGCTACTACACAGGAAAGGGACACAAGGATTCTTTCCTCATTATTTCTGCCATTAACCTTCTAGATATGCCATCACGTCATCAACATTGTGCTTTCTAACATCTCCCCTTGATTACCTGCTGTTTTTTCACAGCTGAAAAAGCAGTCCCCTGTCCTGCTGCTGCACGTGGCTGTGTATTCTGACACTGGTTTGTAGGGACCAGGGTATCTGTGCCACTTTTGGTGTTTGTGCTCTCCACACCCTGAAGTCCATGCCAATTCAGCTGATCCATGGTCACCCATGGAAACGCTGAAGATACCCTAGCTCACTCATACTTTAGATTGGCTAAATGGCAGTCTCTGGAGTACTTGGGGCATAACATTCTCCAAAAGACACATTTTTAACTTTTTAAAACCTGCTGTTTGCCTTTGCCATGTAAGGGACATGTCCATAGCGGGGCTGAAGACCAGTGAGAGTCTCAGCTCTGAACCCTCTCTTTGGTAATTCCTTTGCATGGAATTAATGTGTAGAGCCTTGACAAAGTTCAGAACATTTTTCAGCAGCCACAGCAAAAAAGCATAAGGGAGAAGCCAGAGATGAAGTGACCTGGCCAAGGCTATTGAGCAGTTAAGCACCTGAATCAGGAAGAGATTAGAGACCTCCTGATACCCACTCAGTGCTTTACCCACCACTTTATGGTGGTTGCCAAATATCCAAAGCCTTTATCCAGATCCTTACTGTGTATAGCTGGGCTGTATGGGACATTTCGCTTTTCCTTTTCCAAATAATCACCATTCAAAAATCAGTGCCATTATTTTTTTATTCCTTTAATTTGCTTGGAATCTTTAGCTGCACGTCTGATTCTTGGTAGAGATGGGCACTGTAATTTTTACGCTGTTATCTGATCTATTTTCTACTGAGTGTAGCTGGTTTTGAAAGCAAATACAAAGTAATCTGGTTAGACTTTATATAATCCATTCAATAGGAACAATTATCTCAAGTGCTCCAGCTTCTGACATTCATCATGCTAGAAAAGGACACAAAGATGTGTATAAAAATATGACTATTTAACTTGAGTGGTGCTTCAAGAACGTAAGAATAGAATCATTCTGTTACGTTAAATAATATTATGTGGTTAAAATGTGACTAACAGGTCTTGATTATGGCCAGTAACGTTTGTCATTCTGCTAAATAAAGAGGGTGTAATAAAGGCCCTCTAAAAAAGTTACCAAATATTACAAAGAGTTGCTTTGCTGTTTACATCAGCAAATATTTTAGGTAAAGGGAGAAAATCGTCAAGTGTTGGCTGTTAATCTTGGGTGAATGTAATAGATTCAATTACGTAATGTGACAATGAATTTGTTCTGCTTTGCCTTGGGTTAGAATCTAAGCTTTTCCCCTTCAGATTTATTCAGATTGTTAAGTGGCTGCTGAGAAGCTGGAACCTTGTCAAACAAACTTGGCTTTAAATTTTAAATTATTTTTAATCAATATGTGAAGAGGCCAAGCTCTGCCATATGTTGCTCACCATCCATTAGTTGGTAGCTGGTCATTAAACTCTCACTAAGGTTTCCTAACTGTGACTATTGTGGTGATTTTTTCCTCCACCCCCCCCTCTCTCTTTGTAGAGTATGGGCAAAGGGGAGCATTCGTGGCAGATTGCCTTGAGGACAATAAAAACTCTCATGTAGTATGGTTGTTTGTTCAGACACAAACAATAGAGACATTTTGCTATTACCATTTGCCAGCTATCAAGGGGTTTCGAGTCCCCCTCCCCCTTGGTGCCTACAACTCAAAACAGATGCAAAATCTTTCTTTTCAGTCCCCTTGAAATGACCTGTGGTGGTGCAGTGTCATTTAGAGGAGAAATTATTGGAGTGAGAGTGGCTGGTAACAATAGGGGCCTTGTGCCAGGCACATGACGGAACAGTGAGGGGGCTGTTGGTGACTTTATTGGGGAGGAGAACGGCGATCTGGCAGGTGCTGCCATTGTTAAAGGTCTCCGCTCCTAGACAGTGGTCGCAGATGAGTTCATGTCATTTTGTTCAAGCTCTTTACGGCGGGTTCAGTGATGTGACACTGGTCAAGTAGCCGATCCAGCTTTTCTGATCTTCTCGACATGGTCCCTTCTGTAACATAATCCTTTATTGCTGAGATATGTCAACAAGCTTCTGGGCCATATGGCTTCAAGCTAGAGTAACTTTTGTGCTCCCTGAAAGGGACATAATAACTTAATGTTTGCTCTGGTAATACAGCCCCAGTACTCACTACTGATCCTGGCATTATTCCGTGGAGATGTCATCCAGAAAACCAATTAAAGTGTATTGATACAAAATAGATCCATTGGTTTAATGCTGAATTTGACAACAACGGAGATGGTTCCTTACGAGCCAAAAGCTCCCGCTGACTGTATTTAGAAATGGGCACCCTCAGTGTTTTCTCCTTCATACTCACAACAGCACCAGATTCTGGTGGGGGAATTGCAGGCAGGGAAACCAGGGTGAAGAAGTTTAAATTTTTTTACACTCGGAAAGAATAACATGAGTGATGTTAAGTAGAAAAAGGTTAAACACATTGAAGTAAATGTATTAATGCATTAATTTTACTCATGCTGTCCCTTTTCTCAAAGCACCAGGCCACACTATAATAGCTACATCTGCTTCTGTTGTACATATTGTTTAGTTCTAGTTTGTTGGCTCAGAGAATAGAAACTGGTCTTTCTGTGGGGAAACAAAGAATTTGTTTTTGTAAATTGCCATTTTTTTTTTCTGAATAAATCATGAAAAACCTGGCAGATTGAACAGATCAGCCATATGGAAACTGGCAAATTTTAGTCTGCTAAGGATAATTAAACATGGATGTTATGTAGTCTAATGAGATACATGTTTGTGGTACAAGGAAGAAGCAGAGACAAAATGAGGAGATAGTGCTCCAAAAGAAAAATTACATCTTTAGGATTTGAACTGCTGACATACAAGAAATCTGAAGTGTTTTTAGAGCCACTTAACAGGCCCGGGGTAGGCAGATCTCATCCAAACTGTGGTTGTACATCCAAAATTAGCAGACAATTCATAAAATTCCACCTAAGGGTTTTTTCTTAACAGACACCATAGAGCCGTGCTGAGACTTCAAGAGATAGAACAAAGACTTGGTCATAATCTATGGAGGAATTCTCATCACATCACACCATTTGCTCTTCAGGTAAATATTATTGTTCTTATTAGACAAGTCTGACTACATTTTGATTGCCAACGTATAACATAAAAGACAAACCAATTTTTGCAAGCAATGAGAATTTGACAATAAAATGGACCTATAAATGCGTCTTAAAGGAAAAAAAAAAGTAATATTGCATGAGATATAGAACCAAACCTTAAAAATAATTAAGAAAGATAAATTTGCTAAATCAATTATCGCAGCCTTTGTGAGATATAAGCCCTGCTAAAACACCACAGGGGGAAGCTTTTCGAATTTCATCTATTTTGCTGCAACTCTGAGAAATTACCATATTTTATGATATATTTTAAATGCTTGTTTACTGCATCTTGTTGAAAGCTGATGAAGTCTTCACTTAGGATAACCAGGTAGCACAGAAAGGAAGTAGTTTCTAGAGTAAAACCTGGAGTCAATGAGTTCGGATCATAATAGGAAAAGGCATTAGGGTTTATAGGAATGTTTAATATCAGTGTAATGGGAAATGACTCAAGAATGCAACCAACCTAGCCAAATGCTCCACAAACAAACAAGCACTTCCCACCTCATCCCCCAAAATAACAAGCAGAATAGCAAACTGAAAACAAATCTAAGTGGGAGTAGGGAAGGGTGTGGGGGAATGTGATCTGCTTAAAGAACATCATTAAACCTTCTAAATTGCACTATCTATAATTCTCCCAGGAAAAGGGAGTCCCATCTCTGGGTGTGTTGCTCACTCACATTGTGACCTTTAAGTGGAGTAAAACGCTGTTTTCTTATCTGTGTTAGAAGCAGTAAAAGGGAAGAGATTACTGCCCAGATGTGGGGAGGTTTTCATTAGGTTCAGGAATGCACTCTGACCCTTTGGATGGCAGAGCCAAAAACACAAAGGAAAACGAGGGCACACGCACATACGGCTGGTGAAATTGAGCCAAGTACTCCACAGTACCCCAGCTGTGTGACAGGAGCTTGTGTGGTCAAAGAATCCTCTCCTTCCAAAAGGATGCCTCTTACAGCTTCACAGAACCCTGGAATATGCATTTATGCTGCTATACACACAAAAGAGTGTTAACTATAAAATGCCAAACCCAAGCTTTCAGGCTTTAAGAAATGCTGGGCTTGAGCTTGGTTGTCTGTTGAACACAAATTGGCTCCACTTGTGTAGACGCAACATGACGCAGTCTTTAATGGTGTCATCATGCACAGTTTTTCTATAGGGCCTCTGCTTCATTCAGTTGACGAGACTGAACGACAAGACAAACCCGCTTTGGAATGAACTTGAACTGAGCACTGAGGTCTCGGGATTGCAGCCTGATCAGCTGGAAGGTGAGCAATAAATGAGAGAGCTAGAGGCTCAACAGCGGGGTGGATGATTTTTTTTTTTTCATAGGGAATCATTCATACAGAGAGTTCAATTATGGTTGTGTGGCCAGTCTTAATTCTGATTTTTCAGGCTTTCTGAATTCTGAGAACTTGATCTTGCCATCATTTTAACACCTGTATTTAGAGGTTTCCATAAGTTAGTTTGTAACTTCCTACATTTAAAAGGCAAACTATATATAATTACAATTTCCACCCATTGTACTCTGAGTCAACCACAGGTTTATCAACATGGTTTTAGATGCGTCCATAGACTCATCAAGCTGCAGAGATTCTGGTCATAACAGCAAATTGTAGTGTATGTGTGCACTGTGCTATGGTTGAACTGAGGGACAAATCTGGGTTGGTCTGCTCTCCAGCTCCAATCACCAGTCATAGTCCCCTTCTCCAACCAGTTGTCATCCATCTCAAGATCCTTTAAATGTTCTCAGTACTATCAGTACAGATCACAATATCATCTGTAAGCTTCAACATAAGCATAATAAATAATATACATAATAATAACAATGATAAATAATAAACTAAGCTTCACAATAATGTTACCAGACTTGCCTGAAACAAGTTTGGAAATTGGTTATCTTGTGGGTGTTTTTCAGAGAGTCCACAACAGGGTCATGGATATTGGAGATGATGGTGGCAGACCGAGATTCAGTCTGAATGCACTGAAATTGTCCCCAGGGATTGTGAAACTGTGAGTATAATCACCCCTTCTTATTTTAAAGTAGGAAGCAGTAATGAGTCAGAAGCATGATCATGGTCCGCACAGTTTGCTTTAAAAGATTCCATTAACAAGATATTTGCTTGTTGGTTGGTTTGGGGTGGTTTTTTTTGTTAATTACATTCCCAGAATTTTCCTGAAAATACAGATGAGGTTCATTAGATGGGCTTACCTGTGATTTCCTCTTTTACTTTCAGTAGACTTGGTTACTGTGGGGAAATAACGTAATGTATGAGGAACATGTCACTTGTGCACCTATGAAATTGCTTTGCTCCATTTTTGCAGTATTAAAACTTGCTGGGGTAGTAATTGGTTTACAGTCATAGGTGGGTTTTTTTGTTTGTTTGGCTCTAGAGTTTATTAAATAACAGCAGTTATAACAGGGCATGACACTGGTACAATGCAAGATTTCTACGTGCTATATCATATACCTGGACTTGTGCAAAGCATTTGACACTGTCCCACACAAAATTCTTGTCTCTAAATTGGAGAGATGTGGATTTGACAGATGAACCACATGGTGGATAAGGAATTGACTTATAGCCCCTTCCAGTATCTGAAGGGGGCCTATAGGAAAGCTGAAGAAGGGATGCTTTACAAGGGCATGTCACGCTAGGATGAGGGCTAATGGCTTCAAACTGAGAAAAGAGAGATTTAGATTAGATCTCAGGAAGAAACTACTGACTGTGAGAGTGGTGAGACACTGGCACAGGTTGTCCAGAGAAGCTGTGGCTGCCCCATCCCTGGAGGTGTCCAAGGCCAGGCTGGATGGGGCTGGGAGGAACCTGGTCTGGAGGGAGGTGTCCCTGCCCAGGGCAGAGGGTTGGAACTCAATGATCTGTAAGGTCCCTTCTAACCCAAACTATTCTATGTTTTTAACTTGTGTTTGACACAGCAAAAACTAGGGTTAATACACCTCATTGACCATTAAAACTTAACTATTAGTTTTATATTCTGGTTGTCATATAAATGGTAATCATTCTTTAGTATCTTTCCAGAGTTCTTCCTCAGTTTTTAGAAGAAAAACAAAAATGTTCTTGCAATGGCTGAATGCAGAGTAGCTCAGTTCACTACAGAGTTGAGTCTCTGCCCTTTCCCAGCAGGAGGGCTCAGTGTGGATGCAGAACTGCAGCTACTGTCAAGTGTGCAAAGTTAACTCAAGGGGAGGCATGCACATACAAATAATTTACTAGAAGTCTGCATTGATAATCTATTCTTAGGTACGTTAGCCTGATTTTTTTTTGCCTCACCTACCTCTCTGGGATTGAAGCCAGAAGTTATATATGTGACAGTGTGTATTTTGTTCAAGTTTGTGTTTGCAAATAATGTAGATATGTATTTTCATAGAATGGTTTAGATTGGAAGGGACCTTAAATTTCATCTAGTCAGAGCCCAGGGCTGGTAGTTGAGGATTGGTCATGGGAACTTTAAGCACCCAGTGGACATAGAGTGTGGTGCCAGCTCTGAGGCATTAAAACGCACCCTTACATACCAAACACCTTCGGGCACTGCCAAGTGTCACTCTTTCTTCTCAGTAACAGCAGTGTAAATCATTAATGAGGTCATCAAGGCTTGCTGACATGAGAGCTCAATGTGTCCTACAAATTTCTTGGTCTTTTTACAATGTTGGTGTAGTTCTCTGTCTCCTGTTGACAATGATTGGGGTTTAATCGGTTCCCTGTCTGTGGAATCATATTGTGTTTTTTTCCCTGCTGTTGCATCTTGTCTTGCTGAGGAATAAAAGCGAGTGAATGAAAGTGAGGAAACAGAAAAAAAATAGGCCATGGCCAAAGCACAAGGAGAAGTACACTATGAGTTAATTAAAACTAATTAAAATTGTTGGGGGGCAAGGCAGATATTTTAAAGTATTTTATTTATTTAAATAGAAAAAAAAATCCTAAGAAATTACTATTAATACAACCAATCAACTATACTTAAAGATTGTTTGTGTAGCTGAAAGGGCAGAACAGTGGCTCTTTTCTTACGGCAGGCCAGCAGTCCTGGGAACACTCTCTTCCTCTTCTGCTCGGTACGGAGTGCATTTGAAGAGATGATAACAGCAAGGAGCGTATCATGGCTTCACGATCACTCATCAGCTTCGGGGAGCCTGTGAAATGAAAGGCCCCCAGACTGGCCAAGGTTGAAAGGTTGAGGCTATAACCAGACTTTTTGTTCCTGAGACGGCCAGAGCCATTACTGAACAACAGACAACTGTGAATAGATGATGGGCATCTTTGCTTTGTTGCTGCTCCCTGGTTTAAGGATACCCTTGTCCTCCTTCTGCCCCTTCTATATTTGACAAGTTTGCTTTCAGCAGATATGACAGGCACTGGTGGGGGTCACTGGCCCAATTCCACATTTCCACACTTGGCTTGCTCCAAGTTCACTGGCCTGAACTAATGTCTCCAATGGAGGTCGTACTACTGAACATTATGAGTTTTTATATATTAAACATGCATTAGTGGTTTTACCCTGCTTATCTGACAGCTGTAGAAAAATAAAGAAAAATCAGTTTGAACTTTTAAAAAGCGGGGCTTAATTTATGTCCACTACTTTTGTTCCTCACTTTCTTTTTCATTTGCCAATTGCAAAGCTCTAGGGAGATAATAAAATGGAGGAGCTGCTACTTTATACTTCCACGTGCTTCCTAGTGCCTGTGCCTCACTGGGTGAGCTAAATCTAAAACTAGGAAAAGAGTTTTCAGATGGAAATTTGATTAAACAATGCAATCATCTGTCTCACAATCTGTTTTTTTATAAGGAAAGTTTTTTTTTTTTTTTCCAGGGGGAATTTTCTTTCAGAGGGTTTTGTATGAAAAGGCAGACGTCATGAATACTGATGGGAAGGGCTCAGTGTTTTGTTATTTCTGTATAACAAAGACAAAATGCTTTAATAAAATCAGAAAACACAGATGTTACTTTGAGTATATTTTGCATCTTCTACTTTAAAAAAAAAAAAAAAGTTGGGAACAATCCCTCCCTCAGACTGACAATAGCAGCTCATGACAGACAAAATTAGCAGCTGGAAACTTAGCCAAAAAGTTTAGGCTTTTTAGTTTGTTGTTATTGTTTGGGATTTTCTTAGATGGTGAAAGGCACACTTGAAGGAAGAGGCATGGATGAATTGAAAGCCCTTGTTTCTCACTCTCAGTAGAATTTGACTGGATTTTAGTTTTTATAAACAGTTTAAAATGGAAAAAAAGCACAACCCTTTGTTTAGAAATTAGTCTATTGTGTTTTTCTCTTTTTGTGTGTGAGGACTTTAGAGGGAAGTTGATGTGGTTTGATAATATATACTTTTTATACTAATTTTAACAGATCACTTTTTTATTTAAAAAAAAAATCAGTTTCCGTATGCCAGTGAAAAAACATCAGTTTTCCCAGAGTAACCTCTGTTTCCAGGGAGGACACAAGAAATACCTGGAAATATCTTCTCACCCAGACTTGTGACTGAATAATGAGCAAAAGGAATTAATTTTATTACCGTTTGCTCAGTAATTTTGAGGTGTTATGGTTATTTTATACTCTGTGAATTTTATAATGGCAAAGATGGCTACTAGGACCTTTTCAGGGTCCAGAAGAAATCTTCTGGCATGACAGTATCTCTCTCATCTTCTGTGCTTACTGCTTTACTCCTGGCTCCAAAGCTGGATGCTAGAAGGGTTGTCCTTAAAGAGCCTGGAGCTGGAACATGGTTGGGAATTACCTCCAAGGTCACCTGGTTGTAGGAGCCCCACTTTCCCCAGGACCAGGAAACCACATCATCTGAGTTTATGCTTTGTACGATGTTTAAATGCTTCTGAAGATGGTGGAGGACCAAATCTGAAGAATGTACCTTTCTATGAATTATAGCAAAGATATATTCAGTCTTGGGGGGAAATGTTGTGTGGTTGATTCTCATGTAGGTAGATTAGAACAATGGCCTCTTCAGAGTGATCTCTAGATACTTCACTACTGAGGTATGTCTTACTCTGAGAAACGATGAAATATTTTCATATTCAATGGATTTGGAGGCAGAATTTCACGGGTTTCCTGGTTTTGCCACAAGTACTTCCTCTCTCCTTTGTTGAAGCTACCTGGGAGTTTTCTAACAAAACACACTTTCTCAGGGTTGCTGGGTGCTCACTCTTTGCCTGCCCAGCATATGTATAAATGGATTTTTGTTTATGAGGTCTCTTGTTCTTCCAGGGTATAAGCTCATCAGAGATCATACCTCTTGGATTCATACTGCATTTAAGAAATTGAGGGGGAATAGTGGGAAAATCCATCTGCCAACACTGAAAGTTAATATTATCATTAAAACAAAGTATTAGAATTTGGGATATTTTCCTTCTGTGTGTGTTTTTGGTTTGGGGGTTTTTTTTTGGATCAACTGTAACCTTAACCAAATCCTATGGGTTAAAATGTTAAGTATATGGCAATGGAAGGGAACACCTTGTAATGACTACAGCTTTATTGCAGGTCATCAACACCTGAAGAATGCATGTAAACAAAAAATTGAAGTAAGAAGTGATGTAATGAGAAGGGATCACAGAGAGGAAGAGGAAAAATCACTATTCTTACCTCATTTAAAAGGTAAAAATAATGTAATATCCTTGTGTCAAACTGCCTACCATGCAAGCATTCCTTCCCAAAGGAGTTGTGTTAACTGAGGTAGATACAAATAAAAAAAAAAAAAACCCTACACCTGATTTCAGAGTGTTCCCTGAAATTCTGCATGATCTCTAGTGTGCAACTGCTGGAATAACAGGGAGTTGCCTGCAGTGACAAAATATATTATGTCAACTGGGTCTACTTGCACATACTATTTTTAGTAAAGAATCACTTTAGTAAGGAAAAATGATTTCTAATCCTGATACTAGTGACTTTTCCTTCTTTCGGTATTATTTGCTTTTTGGATTTATAGAAACATGTTCCCAAACTAATCGTGTGGTGTTGCTTCAAGTGTAAATATCATTTTTGCTTACCTATATTAGAGCTTATGATGCAAGAGAATCTAGCTGAAGAAATCTTTCTTTTCCAGGGCATTAATGCAACTTCTGGTATGCAACAGGGTAGTGTTAGAGACCCCTGACTGTGAAAATGGGGGGACTGGGGAGCTGCTGTGTGGCTGGAAAACTGAATCTTCAAGGAATGGCCTTTTTTCCTGGTCCTCTGAGAGGATTTGGAGTATGCTGGTCCACAGAGTAGCAGAAATCAGGAGTGGTAGAGGGAGAGAAGGGGCTTTGGTGGAAGTGCAAGATGAGGAAAATATTATTTTGGATAGGAAAACATCTTGTGTGCAGAATGTATAGTACTAGGTACTGTGAGAAACTCAGTACTGAGGTTTCTGGCTTTTCACACAGCTTGTTTATAATAAAGACCATTCCCTATCATTTCCATGTGGAAGCATTACTTCACACTCGCAACTGCGCAGGAGCAAATGGAACAGAAGAGCCTAATTAAAGTTAGAGGGACTTCTTTATAACAGAGCAAATGTAGTTTAATGATACAGTTACAAGTCACAAAGAAATCGGAGCAGACGCCCCGAGTTTTATTCATTTTTTGGCAAAGTAAGTGAGAAACTGTGTGCTAAAGTGAGGTCAACAGATGGAGAAAGAGAGGTGCAGGAGGGGAAGAAAGCTACACACCCATGTACAAAACCGAAATGAGCCCCCAAAACCCCAATCAAACAAACAAAAAGAACTAAAGAGACAAACTTTGGAAGAAACAGATTTTTAAACAAAGTTTGCCAAATAAGCAAACTTTTTTTTTTTTTCCTAAGGGCAGATGCGAAGTGCCTTTTCAGTTCATTTTGGATAGAAATAAGTGAACACATGCTGTGCTTTAATAAATCTTGGAGCAACCACAATAGGGAAGCTCAGACCTTGATGAACAATTCTGTGTTGGCGTTTGGTGACAGTCACCAATCCTCTTCACGTTCTTCCCTTTCCTTTTCTGCTCTGGAAAAAAATAAATTGACAGTGATATGCAGAAGTCATTTTTCTCCATCCTACGCCAGGACACAGCCAGGGCAGGTAGATGATTTTTGTATCACCTAGAGAGCCTTCAGTATTTTGAAATCTGCTATTCTGAATATGAGGCTGGCAGTCAGAACTCAAGGGTTCAAAATCCTGACCTTCTCTTGGTAAAGAGCCCTGCTAACTGACCTAGGATGAAAGTTAGTAATGTTTATATTTTCAAAATTCTTACCTAACTCTTTTTAAATTCCTGGTCAGGAATTCAGCTTCTAAATTTCCTTCTTAAATTCCTTCTTCGGCTGGTAAATAATCTGGTTTTCATAAAACCAAGCCATTGATGCAAACCTCTGTGAATCCTTGTGTTCCCTTTTATGAAATGGGATAACACAGTCATTGACGTTTTATTCCACTCCTTCTATTTTTGGTCATTATTTTATTTGCTTTGAAAAAGCATGCTGATGTTTCATAATAGGTTTGCATAACCATGTAGTTCTGTCTCTGACTTTGCTATCATTTCTTCTCAACCTCCCAGCATTGTGCTGTCTATTGTTTATTTTGATTTTTAGTTTTTTCTAAGACGGGGATAAGGAGTGAAATGTCAGCTCTGTCAAAATCAGTGGAAACAATCCCGGTCTTTAAGAGAATCAGGATTTTATTTCAAATCTTTTTATTTGTCTAGCACCCTTAGATAATTCCTAATAATAATAGTTAACATGTATCATGCTCTGATCCCTGCCAAGCATTCTGGATAAAGGCTTAATACATTTGGTAAATCCTGGGTATACTTATTATCAGGCTATTATAACTGTATCTAACAAGGACAGAGTGCATGGGGGAATATTATCCTGACTGCAGATGTGTTGACATTGGTGAGCCTTACGACACATCACACATTTATATAAAGCCCTGAAGTTTAGTAAAATATACAGTTGGCAAATTCCTGCCAGTCCATTTTTTCTGGGCTGCCATAAGCTTTTTGGAGAACAGTTTTAACGTGTAGAATAGGCTTAAGGTATAAATTTCATTACGCTTCCAACAGCTGGATTTTGTACAAGTCCTGGGATACATGAATCAAAGGTAATGAGATCACAGACAGTGCAAACAGGGAACGTCTGATACGTGAATCTTCCAGGTGCACTACTGTACTTTCCAGAGAAGGCTTGCAAAATTCTGGCTATCCTGTGTGTGCTTTGCAACTTACTGAAGCTGACCTTGGAGTCAATGCTGAAAGAGAAGTTGACTTGGTTGAAGGGAGGATTTTTCTCTGAGCTAAATGTTCTGGTTTGCTGTATGGTTGTAGCTTAACTTTTTCTTAATGCTTTTTTTTGTGTGAGATCATAGTTTACTCTATACCTATTACTCAAATACCTGTGGAAAATGTTCAGACACCTCTTCTTTTGGAGGGACTTGGAACTCCTCCATTGATGTCAATGGTCACACTTGGTGGAGATGAATGCTTTGATCCTGGTTCTAGATGTTTAAAATTAACGGCTACTGCAGGCACTGTGGCACAGACAGAGTATACTCCAAAATGGAACATATTTTTCCACCCCCAGAATCCTTGGAAAGCACCGTGAAATTCATGTCTCTGGAAACTATTTGGTTAATACACACTGTGAAGTTACCAATGTGCACTCATGTCGTGGAAAGACTGATCTTCTCACTTAGTGGAGGTAACTGAACCTCCTAAATTCTGTTACTGTAGATTAAATTGGTCTTCAGCCTTTGTCTCCACATGGTACACACAACACCAAGCCATATATGTCATTTAACAGAAGGCATTTTCTTGAATCAGGACAATATCAGGACCTTGATGAGAATCCAGAGTAAAAATTGCCTCTCGATTTCTCCCTATTTTGAAGCTGACACGTGATTTATGAATCTTTGTGTGTGACACGAGTATTTGGTTGACAGAGAAAGGGGGAAGATATGAAATAATCTGAAGGCTGTTTAGGATTAGAAACAAAGTCAGATATAATTTTAGACACCTGATTTTTTTCTATTCCTTTTTAGTTGGGAATGGTTAATAATTGTAAATTGTGCTTTGCAAGTAGAAAAATACCTCTAGTAGAGTGTGCTTGGGTGCTCATATTAGACCGTGTGTTTCCGAAGTGGCCCTTGCCCCTCATAAATTTGCTTCAGAGATTAGTCACAAACATAGATAATTACTCATTTCTAGGCCAAAAATAGAAGAATTTACTTGGACTTAAAATATTTATGTTTACTTTAATTAATAGATTGAACCAACAGAAATTAAATGCTTCCTTCTCCGTGATCTATTCATGTTGGATTGAAAAACCAAGTGTATCTACCTACTTGTAACCTCTAATCAGTTTTCTATATTTGGGCATTATCTGTTTAATGCAAGTAACTGCTTGTTTGGTTTTCATTGAAAGGACTCATTTAAAACTAGTTTTCATACTGTATCTGATACATATGGAGACAGAGATATTCACTCCCATGAAGTACAGGCAACCGATGGAGTTAAATACAAATTTGATTTGCCAATGACAGAGTAGGAACAGGTACAGTCTGTTTTGTTCAATATTATCTCTTAACAAAACTCATATATTTCACCAAATGTGCTGAACAAAGATAAAATGTGATTTTTGTACTCTTCCCCACACCTTTCACATTATACTGAACCTCCTTGTTTTGAGTAAGACATCCCAAACACATGACTGGCAGATTTCCTCTAGAGTATGGTGGAAATACCGCATAGACAGCGCTTAGGAAGGTGGCTCTTGGACCAGTGGGACACTGTGCATGAGCAAATTTGCTGGATGATGCTTCTTATGGACAATTGACTCACTCAGACCTCCTCAGGGAAGCTGCACTGCACAGTTCTTTGCACAATTCTTCATCATCTACATTCTTCCTCCTGTTCTGCTGGGTACCCTTCCCAAACCACCCTGTGAACTGCTCTTCTTTTTACCACATTACATTGTTCTTCTCCATCTATTTCTTTGCTGTTCCTTGCTCAGGCTCTGGTTCTTTCTGCAACTTTTTCCTGAAAATATGGTTTTGAAGGGAGACCTTTTTTTTTTTATATGTATCTCTACCCTTGGGATTGTGAGTGTGCATGTGCAGGCAAATATAGCTTTGTGTGATATAAAAAGTTTACCAGGTTGAAATTTAGGGGTTTTGTATGTGATTTGTTATTCATGATACTCCAAAAATCCCGATTTAATTCCTCAGCTTGTCATTGTTTTTTTTTTATTTCGTTACAGGGCATATTTTAGGAACGACTGTTTGAGCACTGGTCTAGGTCTTGAAAGCATGTATTTTCGTGTCACTCAGCCTGCCAAAATAGATGGTCCTTTGTTAACAGCCTGATTTAACAGTAGGTGAGGACCAAGTACGGCAGAAGGTGACCTAAAGCATTTTGAGTCAGTGACACCTAGTAGCCAGGTGAAGTCAGGTGCCTGTGCTATATATACCAGGCTCATCAACTGGAAGTTTGTGTTTCTACTACGAGAACTATCTAAAACTGTCATTGATCCTGAAATGCGTATCTTTATTTTGCACCAATATGCTACTCTTTGCTGGGAAGTGAAAAATAGTGGATAGACATTTCTAGAAAAGGGAAAGACTTTAATCTCTTTCAGCTGCTAATTTGGAAACTCTCGTTCTTCAAGACACATGGGCCTGGGAATTGTGCTCAAATATGCCCAAAATAGTATGTATTAATTCACTTAATACAGAAAATATGGTAAAACACCATAATGAAGTCATATTGACAAAGATTGTGCAATCTGATGTGTGGATTTCCATTGTATGTGTAGAAAGTGTGTATATTGTGTAACTGTGTCTAGATACAAATACTGGGGTAAATATTTCTACTCTTGCATGTGAAGGCACTTAAACATACTGTTGCTTCGATTGAGTCCAATATCTGCTTCTCCTTCAGTGTAAGAGTTTCCATTGAAATACTGATGATGAAACTAGTGTATAAAATCTGAGAATGTGGGGGAAGTCAAAACAGAATAATTCTTCTTGAAAGAAAATCTTGGGGAGTGGAGATATGGATAGATATGGAATGTGCAAAGTGATGATAAGAAAACATACCCTATACACCTTGAGCTGTTGTTACATTAAAATACCTTTTCTTTCTTAGGCTCTAAAAGAAAAATTACTAAATAAAACAAATTGGCCAATGGCCTCTTGAACCTGTCAGAAAGGAGTTTGCTGTTAAGAACACTAACTTCAGAGATGTAAGTTGAATAATATTGTCACATTCTCTCTCTTGGTTGTCAGGGGTTTTGTTTGTGGGGTCATTTTGATTTGGTTTTTGTTGGTTTGGGGTTTTTTTCCTGCTCTATTGGGAAACTATTCTGGTTTTACTGCTCTGTGTTCACAATGAACAAATGGACGCAGAAGGATGTTGACAGGGATCTAGATCACAGTTCTGATAGTTATGGGGAGTAGCTCAGACTATTGTAGAAAGATGACCAAAGCTCTGGGCAGCAAACGTGGGCTTGGAAAGAAAAAAAATCTAGTACATTTTTGGACTAATGTCTGGAAATCTTCAGCCTATGATGATATAAGTCATGTCTATCGGATCATTCCTGGGCAAACATAACCATTTGACATGTTTTGTACCTATTCCATCTCTAGAAAAGTCTGAGCCTTGCAAATAGAGAGATAAATGTTCTTAATTTTGCCTTTGGAATGTTACTACTTTAGAGAAGATTGTGAATTTTAACATTTGCTGTGCTCCTGTGACTTCTGGTTGTCACGTTTACTGTCACCTGCAACTTGAGGGAGTTGCAATTCTGTATTCTGCCAGTGAAGAACCAACGTGATGTCTCTTCTCATTTATCTGCAGTTGAGCCAGGCACAAATGGACGCAGCTTCAGAGATGGATTTAAAAGGCCCACAGGCTATGGCAGTGCAATATATAAGTTATATTTTTATTTACATGCTCATGATAGTTATGTCTGGGAACACTTGTATGTCTTGCCAGATACCCTGGTACCCGGTAGCTGTTCTGTCTTTCCACCAATAGTTTGCAGACTTCTGCCAAGTTGTTTCTCTTTTGTTATGAAAGAGATAAAAATAAAATGGACTGGACCTTGATCAAGAAATGATTTTAGATACAGCTTGGCAACAGCAGCAGACCCTCAGCAACATTTTCCATTGTACAGTCACTCTTTTTTCTTAACTGGGCAGTATGATAAATTGCTAATTTCAGGTCAGGCAGCTTAAAGTGCAGAACAAAAACAATGACACCATGGAAAATAAAAAGGGTGTCCAGCACATTGAGTTTAAATTTAAATCTTTCTCTCTCCGGAAGCAGGCTTTAGCAACGAAGATGGAAACACACCTCGGAGGAACAGGGCTGAAGTCTAATAGGGATACTTTTCAAATTCTCCAAGAAAAGTGGGTTAAATTCTTTCTTCTGAAAAATGGATAAACAAAACCTGATTTTTCTTCAGCTCACCCCCTTCATATACGAATAATTACACTTTGTCTGATTAACTAGTTCTTTTTTCTTTCAAGTTCACCAAGTCTCTGTTTTCGATTTTTAAGAGGTTGACTTGACAGCAGTAAAAATTAATTCCCTCCTTAATACGTTCCTTGGTCTCACAAATAAAAGATGTTAGAAATGGTCTCAAAATGGTAGGTCTTCTGGTCTATTCCATGCGTATACATGTATGTACTAATGTCATGAAATATTTCAGGAATGCTCCTTGGGGATTCACCAGCATTTTCAGAAACATCTACAGAAGTCAGGAGCTTAGATCCTATTGAATACACTAGGACTTTGGACTCTTTTGATAATTTCAGATGTCCAAATACCTATAAAGATTGAACTGGTAGTTTTTAAGCCACTAAATCAATGAGAGCTAAGTACCTAGTATTGCAAATTCTTTGTGAACATGGTTCTGGGCTCTTTGGTTTCTCTTGAAACTGAAATTGGGCTGTTTAATCATGAACGTGGTTTTGAAAAGTTTGTCTTAAAATTTACTGTGCCCTGTTCCTGAGACCAGCGCTGTCTCAAAGATCTCATTGTTATGTCAGTATTTGATGTAAGAATGTTATCCATCTGTGCTCAGTATATTAAATTATTATTGATATCTTCAGTGATTTTACTCCTTGAATATTAGGAGATGTGGTTACAACACATTGTTTTAAAAAATATAGAAATAATATAAATACGTAAATACTTCGATTCAGTAAATTCCTAATTATGTGCATTCAGTTATTGAGACTTCTCCTATTAAACCAGCTCAATTATGATTTTTATTGCACTTCTGTGAATGATTTGCAGTGAGACAAGATTTCTTTGGTGGTGAAATGTATAAAAGGTGAATACAAAATTCAGATATTGCTGCATGACAGCCCAGCTCCATGGTGGTTATTAAACCTATGTTCCATGTTATGATAAAATGCCTTCTTCCTGCCTGGGTATCAAAAAGTCTTTGGCCTTTTTTCTACTCTTTATCCCGTGGCAAACTCATGTCTGATTTACTGTTCGTATGGAGGTTTTCTGGGGTTTTGGTTCTAATTGAATAATGGAGTTTTAGACAATTTCCCGGAGTTATGAGTTAGAGTGACCATCTGTGGGGCTGAAAGAGTCATTAACTTTCCATGGTCATTTCCACCCATTGTTTTCCTTTTAGGCAACCCATAAGGATTCTAGTTAGCAACAAACGTAATGATGGGTTGGTTTTTTGTGTCAGGGGAACACCTGTCCATTAGGGAGAAAACGGAGGCTTTTCACTTTTTTTCAAGGAGATCAGTGAAGGACTGTCAGTTGGGAACAACATTTGGTCACCAGCAGTCTGGTACAGGCTGCTTCAAATCCATGACCCCAAACTGTAAGATGGTGTTTGCCTGATCAACCTGCTTCTTCAGGGAAGACAGTTTAGGCTACAACTTAATTTTTTTCATCATAGCATTTATAAACTTGAAATAGCACTTGTATAACTTTAAGTCTGCTTGGCTAGAGTTTTAATGGTCTTTTCATATATAATCCTCACCTACACATACCTAGGCATTTTTTTTTTTACTGAGTGTATATATATCTGTTGTGGAATTAGGGTGTCATCCAGCATGATATGGAACAAAATTAATATTTTACTACAAAGAGATTCTATCTCTGGCTTTATTAATTAACTTCATAATTAACTGGCAAATTCAAAGCGGAAGAGAATTTATTTTTTGTATCTTTTACATTTGCATTTCCTATTAATAAGTAATTTGGTTTTCTGCTTAAGCATCAGAAAAATACTTGGCATTCAGTACCTGTATTGGTGATCCTTCTTTCCTCAGGAGTTGGTGTGTCACTTGTGAATTTCAGCTTTATTAATGAATTTTTCTTACCAATTAATCCTCTTGTATATTTTGCTTGATTGTTCTGATCTTTAGTTTTGTCCTAAAATATTGTTCAGTGTCCTGTGTTTATAGGATCTGTATTCTACCCCTGTGCCATCTGCATTTCAGGAACAGGATTTCCTGTCCTTTCTGGTGTATAATTTCCGAAGTAGGCTTGAAATAAGGGAAATACAATTGTCTTTTTTCTTTTTCTTTTTTTTTTTCCCCTACAGCACCTACATGTTTACAAGTGCTCTATGGAAATGATACACAGCACTTTTCCCTGCCCAAAGGACTTCTCATCAATTTTTTAAAAAGTAATTTAGCAAGTGGATTCAAAAAATGGTTTGGAAAACATGGAGATGAACTAAGTATTCCGTAGCAATTCTGTCCTTTGACTCATCAGTTTGGATGCACACACATCTTGGCTGCAACAGAAAGATATTCCTGCAGCAATAATTGTTGTTACTCAACAGCTCTTGTGAATGTTGTAGAAACGGTTAATGATTGAAGTAAGAAAATGGTAACAGCTTTATCAAACGATAGAAAAGGAAAAGTAGAAAGAAAACACATCCCTAATTTACCAAATTGTCTTTGTATGTGCCCGTCTTCTAGATGTTTGACAAAATTAATGAACTTTTGATGCACTGGAACTTTCAGAAAGTTACACCTGTGTTAAAGAGCATTGGTGAAAATGTGACTCTAAGGCTGAGAGAGGAATAAGGCACTATAGTTCATTACTATCACATACTGCATTCAGAAAAGAGAAGAAAAGTTACAATTGAAGACTGACTGGTTTCTTTCAATTTGCAGTCGGTCTGAATTTCTTGAGGTCCCTCATGATAGATTGCCTCTCTTTCATGTTAAAAAATCATGAAAGTGATGCTTTTTTGAATCATCAACTTCCCTAAGCGGTTGCTGTAATTTTGTAACAAGTGCTTTGAAATCTTGTCTGAGATTGGAAGAAATCAGACTTAAACGTTTGAAAGAAATGAAACTGAGATTTGATTCAGTCTTTTTGGGTTTGGAACCAAAAGCAGTTTGCCCATATTTTAATACTTTTCTCCCTTGTTCCTGTTGTAATCTGTGGTAATTTGTCTCTGAACTGAGTAATTTACTACGGTGTGCAGTATTTGACTCTTAGTGCCAGCATAAGATGGGCAGTGGGAGGCTTGTGAATTTTCCAGTGTCTTCAGCCTTCTGCTGGTATGAGGCATCAATTTCCTTTTATTTTCTCTCTCTCTCTTTTTTTAATGTTGTGTTTTGATTTGTGCTTGCTGTCTTTTTGGCAAACAGCTTTGCATTTCCTTCTCTTTTGTAGAATTTGTGGCCACATAAGTTATCAGCTATAAAAAGGCAAGAGCAGGAAAGCTTGTCCTTGACATACCCGGTGGAATAAAATAAATAAATAAATAAAAAGCAAACCATTTCCTATTACTTTGTTCAGTTGGTAATTGCTGTAGAAGGTTGCCAGAAGGAACAGTGTCTGTCTTCAGGTCAGGACGGTGTCCTGCCCTACTAAAGAAAATAGAGTTTTTGTTTCCTGAAGAGGGAGGTAGAGCGGATGCGACTTTGACAGCTAACCTTGTGAGCAGGGTTAACAGCAGAAGGGGATGCAAGGTCTGTGTCAAAAGTGGATGAGTACAGCAACCAAGAGGGAGCAGCAGGATGAAGAGTTGGCCCACTGTCTTCCAAAAGGGCTCTGTAGCTCGTAGTACTATTCCACAATTTAGAGATTCGCAATGTAAAGCTTTTGGTCTGGACTAGTTGTCTAATATTGCGTCACTGTGAACGGTGAGAAAGTGACAGAATCACTCTCAGAGGATCACTAGTAACTTAGATATTCAGAAATTGTTCTATATTTCAGACACTGTTGGATAATGAGAATTTTTCTTTAGAAACACTTCTTTCATTCATTCTCTATAGAGAATACCTACCTGGTAGGTCTGAGCCTCATGGCTAATGTATGCAGTGGTTAAAACTTGGTCAGACACATTTCATTCTCCCCCTTTTTCTTGTTCCGTGGAGAACTTGACATTCAGCCATGAGTAAAGCGCTTTGGTGATTACAGGCAGCAACACCTTGCCCTGTTACAATTTTTTGGTGTAGCATTGCAGGATTTCAGACCACAGGTATGGACGGGACTGCTTCGTTTTAACTGCCCTAAAAGCATAGGGCAAAAGATGGTCCTGGCTGGAAAGAACTTCTGGCAAAGTGTCAGAGATGATGAGTGGATGCAGCCTGGCCGGTGGATGAGTACAAGCTCTTGCAGAACTGGAGAATAATTTCTTGTAAGATGAATCTGTGAAATTTCCACCTATTTTCTCTTCTGGGGATCTCACAGCTGGCTGCCTCTTGGTCTTGGATTTGGACTTTTGAATCAAGGAGCTATTTTACTGTCTGTTTAATTCTGTTGCAGGACTAAGGATATCCCTGCTGAATGTCTGTCAGGTTGTTCATGACAGACCTCAGGGACAACAGCACCACACCACATACCACAGGACACCACAAAGCAAAATAAGTTTAATGCTTGGATAATAATTGAAAACTATTTGGGGGTTAAAGCAGGAGGGAGAGGGGAGGGGAGATAGCAATCTTCTCTCCTGCCTGGCTTATACGAGAAGTGCTTGCTTCTGTGCTTCCCCATTTTCTTGGCCAGCAAACTCAAAGCACTTTGTTTTGGGTCTTCTTTAATCACTGTTAATGAGGAAATTGCTCTCTATTCTTTCAGTGCTTACATTGCATTTACACTCGGGATATAGAGTATCCAGCTAATACTCCATGGCTGATTAGCCCTGTGGTGTTAAGGAAAAATTTGGACTTGTTGGGTTGATTGACTGCATTTAAAAGTGTGTAGTCTTACAAAAAGTCTTCTCTTTTTGGTCCTAGAAACTGAGTGGCAGCAAACTGCAGATCCCCAGGTCCTTTTCTGGGTGCCTGACAATACAGACCGAGATGCCTACAATGAACGGAGTAACTTCCTGCGCTGTCTGTTTTGGAAGGATTATTTTATGTGCCAGCATTCCCTAGAAGGAAGCCACGCTTGCCTGTGTTTGTGTATGGTTGTCTCATGGCTTCATCTTACCACGCTTGTTGTTAGCGGGGTAAGAGGGAGGGTGACGGATGCTGTTGGGGTGAAACAGCTTCCCACCAGCTGCTGGTGGCCCCACCACACACACTCATCTCCTTCTGCGGCAGTAACAGCCAGTTTGGCTTGCTGGGGCTGTGCTGTTGTAGAGAGGGGGCCATTTTGGTATTTCCTACCCTGCATTGCATCTAATAATATTAGTTTTAATCTCTCCGTAATAATAATAATGAGAATGAAATAATTAAAATAATATCAATACGAAAAAGAGTGCTTTTGTTGATTGTGCTGCTTTCTGTTAGTTGATAAAGCCTTTGAAATTTTCAAATATTTTGAAGCTTCTACTGGGTGTTTAAAGATAATTGGTATTTGAATGATAGGTTATATGAAATTTTTCTAATTTTAGAAATAATGCAGTTGCTGCCGAGGCTGCCTTTCTCTTGACCCACAGCTGCCAGTCAGTAAGTATTCATGAAGGTCTGTTTTGTGTGCCAATTGTTACAACTTGATGCATGTGACATAAAGCAGGGAAAATAAGGTTCTTATTGCATGTGTCCATTCCGATAATGCAGACCAAATTTTTAAAAGGAGCAAAGAAACAAGCAAGTCATTTTCATTTTCCTTCTATCCTTACAGATGCACAGCTTAAACACACCTGCCATAAAACATGTAGAAGCTCAAAGATACGGATAATGACAGTACAAATTTTTGGAATTAATATAATGAAGGTCTTGATTTAAGACCTACAAGGTATTTCTGAATTTATTGAACACGTTCTTTGCTTGCATCAAAGTTTGTGAAGCTGTTGACCAATTATGCTAGGTTTTTTCCTGTGTTCTGAACAGATCTTTGAAATGCTGGTTCACTCTGGGTTGGCCATTCAACAGTCATCAAGTGAGAATGATTTTCAGGGAGATCATCTAGTGATCTCTTCTTATCAGCCTACAGGACCTTTTGGTAAATTCAGGTACTCTTTTTTTAGATAATTCTCGACACAGATTTTATGGTTTTTTAATCACTCTCATGGTTAAAAAAAGCTTAAGATTTCTCTGTTTCAGTTCAGAAATGAGCAGAAAGACCTAGAGGTTTGGATGAGTGTGTTCACTCTGAGTTTAAACATGAGCTTAACCTTCAGCGGGGCACCAGTCTCGAGGGTATTTGTAGGGTTAATCACATGCCTGTATTTAAGCAGGGCTTGGATGCTACAATAAATCTGAACATCGGGCCTGAGATCTTAAATATTAGAAAAGAAATAGAAATTTTCTAGCTGAGGTGCTGCAAATTCAAGCTAAAAACCTGCCATGATCCTTTTTAATAAGCCATACAAATACAGAATTTTATTTTATTTATTTTATTTTGCTGGCTATACCTTGCTGACGTGAAGTGCAAGGCTGAATTCCTAAAGAAATAAAATTCCGTTTTCATTGCCTGTTGCTGTTAACTTAGGCTCTGTTATCTGTGGGTGTTTTGGTACTAGAAGTATGGCATCACTGGGGGTCTGCAGTGGCTCCCCTGTGCTGGATTGAGTCTTTCTGTTCTCTTTTTTTTTCCCCCCTTTTACAATGGGTGAGATGTGTTTAATTTATTGTAGGAAACTCTTAAAGATGCAAGATCCTTTTTAGAGGCTTCTACAATAGCCGTGAAGCACTTATTTAATCCCATTGAATGGAGGCTAGATTTACTAGCTGGGCTAGACATGATTTTTGTTCAGGAGTCATCTCAGAGTACATCGAAGTTTAAAGATCTTTGCAGAAAACCCAAGGAGAAACAAAAGGAGTAAATTTTAAAAGGAACTTTTTCAAGGAGTTTTAGATGTTAAAGAGATAGAAAAACCATGGTGGCTTGACTGAACCGAGTGTTGGGTTAGCAGAATCGTTACTGATCCGGTGAGACATGCTAATGAGGCACTTTAAATGCAAGTTTGATGGAAAAAGGGGCAATTTCATACCAAAGTGCAGCAAGGTTACTGAATCAAAGAAGGTACACTTCAATCCTGCAAAAGGGGACAATGCTCCATTGTCAGATCCTTTTTCCTTTGACTTTAAACATGTTTTAACTACACTATTTACTAAATTGTACAATGTGGCTTGCCCACTGATTGAAAATTTATGACCAGAAACAAACCTGTTAGGGGAAAAAGAAAAACTGTGTGTGATCCATACTGTAGCTGCATAAAATAGTTTGAATGAACTTAACCTGAGCACGGTGGGGGGTGCACAATATAGTTTTCAAGCCCAGGGGCCTAGGATCCGAGTTTAAATAGAATTTTGTCTTTCGATAACAATTTAAAAAAGAAAAAAAGAGGGGAGAGTGTTTGGAGACATCTGTGGCCTCTCAACCTGCGTTAATATAGATGTCTCAGTTTTGTTTTCAAAAGCCTACTGCAGAATCATGCCTTGTCAACCCATCCAGCAGGCAAAATTCCTCGGATTGCATCATGCCTGAGATTCACAAACATCTTAAACATCTTGTTTTGCTCTCAGTCATTACAGCTCTTTTGGTGAAAATAAAGACTAACACCATCAGTACTTGCACAAATCTTTCATTTCCATGAAGGAGAATTCAGGCTCCTTGATGAGATTTATTGAGCAGCTTTGGGGTGTGATTACTACACACAAACACAATGAAATGGCCTGGGTTTTGCCCTGCTATTTGTTAAAAGAATGGACAAAATTCAGTTGCAGCAAAGAACAGGCTTTTTCCTCATCTGGTTTAGTAGAATTGCACTGGATAAATTATAAGACTTGTAATGCTGTCTTGGCATGACAGAGCCCCAGCTCTAACAGTTATAAGAAATTTCAGTTATGGACATTTTAAAAAAAAAAATCAAAGCTGGAACCTGCCTGGGCATTGTATTTATTATTTCACATTTCTGTGTGACAGAACTCAGAGAGTTGTCATTAATGGAGCACGGTCAAGTTGGAGGCCTGTAACCAGCGGCGTCCCCCAGGGGTCAATACTCGGCCCAGTCCTGTTCAACTTATTCATCAATGACCTGGATGAGGGGACAGAGAGTATCCTCAGCAAGTTCACTGATGATACCAAACTGGGAGGGCTGGCCGACACTCCAGAGGGCTGTGCCACCATCCAGCATGACCTGGACAGGCTGGAGGGCTGGGCAGAGAAGAACCTACTGAGGTTCAACAAGAGCAAATGTAAGGTCCTGCACCTGGGGAGGAAGAGCCCCAGGCACCAATATAGGTTAGGGATGGATCTTCCAGAAAGTACTACTGAGGAAAGGGATCTGGGAGTTCTGGTGGATGGCAGGCTCTCCATGAGCCAGCAATGTGCCCTTGTTGCCAAGAGGGCCAATGGAATCCTGGGCTGCACAGGGAGAAGTGTGGCCAGCAGGTCGAGGGAGGTCATTCTCCCCTTCTACTCTGCATTGGTGAAGCCACAAATGGAATACTGTGTCCAGTTCTGGGCTCCCCAGTTCAAGAGGGACAGGGAACTACTGGAGAGAGTCCAACGGAGGGCAACTAAGATGATTAAGCATGCTTTAGCAGGGGAGTTGACTAAATGATCTCTAGAGGTCCCTTTCAACTCTGTCAAATCTGTGAATCTTGTGAAAGGTTGCTCAGCTGGGTTCTGAATTTACCCTTCAGCTACCATGGGTTCCCACAGGTGCTCCTGGACAGTCAGAAACCACAGAACCAGCATAAAACCACAAAGGTCACTAGAATGGAGATCAATAAGCTTTTAGTTCATATCTTGGTCTAAAAAAAGACTATCCCAATGTAAAGCTTCTCTTTGCACATCTCAAAATGAAAAATACATGGTGTCTCACCGAGGGGTCTTATATCGCAAGGTCTTTGTGCAAGATTTTGGTACAGCAGCTCTATTACATGGGAAAAGTTTTATTTGTCAATTGCAAGGAGAAAGGTCCATAATAAGAGTTATTAGATTCAGTGTCAGCTGGTAAAGATCAACTGTAGATACACAAACTTCTGTGGTGCTCCAAACTTGGCTCTTCTTTTGACCCCACATAGCAAACTGGAGTTGGATTTTCAGAGTGTTTATATTTGGGTTTAGTAATTATGCATCCTTAATAAGTATTTCAAGACTGCATCCAGATGCATGTACATTTGTTCAGCAAGAGTTTATCATTGCGCAATTTTTCACTATTTAAATACATCACAGGATATGTATCATACATGAGTAGAATGGAATTTTTCAAGGTTTAGTTATATACTTCTTTTACCAGGGAGAAGGCAAAAATCTAGGTAATAATAATAAAAATTGAAAACTAGGTGGCAGTCATACCCAGCCGTATGGCCCTCCTATGAGTGATGATGGGATGACTCAGTGTTCTTAGGAATTCTGAGGGTGCTGCAGTCCTATACTGAATGGCTTAGCTATTAACAAACAGAAAAAGTACAGTTCATGAGGGTTCATTTGTGTAAAAACAGTTAACTACAGCCAATCATCTTCTAAAAAGGAATCACAAGAACTAAAGAGGATACCGTAGAATTAATTAATGCAGCTAAGCTTGTTTAAATATATATGTTAGAAGCGATTTCCTGCCTACTTGCACTGAGCGACAGAAGAGGAGGAGCTGTGATTACTTCTGAAACTCTTGTTTCTTGTGGTTGTGGCCAGGGGCCAGCAAGTATTCTAAAGCCCATAAGCAGATTGCCGTTCCCGTCGGCAGTTATATATAGTCTATGGGATGGGTATCCCACTTGTGCCAGAGTAAGCTAAAAGTAACATGACTTAAATCAGTGGAATCACTCTGCAGAAGGACTATTATTGGCTCTGATCTCAGGAGTTCATGATGAACATCCTCATTTATTTAGAGGCACGGGCTACAACAATTAGACGACTGTAAGATTTATTGGCTGACTTCATTGTTTAAATGCAATATGCTCTCCTTAGATTTGTACAATTTAATTGCATGTGAAAGAAGAATGCGATGTCCTTTTCTGGTTAGCTGAGCTGCTTGTGTGGCGGGGCTGTGCAGAAGGGTTGGGGGAATCCTGCCTCTTGGATGTGATTCTCTGTCTGACAGTACTGGAAATATGTTGTATTTGCTTTATTCCCATAAATTGTCTTGTTTGAAACTGGGTCACCTAAATCTTCTCAGAACTGCCTGAGCTGCCACAGGCTCATCTTACTTCAGCAGATATTGCAGAGGTTTGTTCTGTATTTGATTTGAATTTATGTAGCTCTGTCTATGACAAAGATCTTTTGATATCAGCTGCTTTTCCAACAAATAGTTCTGTGCTTTGCATGATCGTGCTGGACTGTCTCAAACTCACAGTAAGTCAGTGGCATTCCTGCCTCTCATGTAGTTACAGTTGGTGTTCTTCTTCTTGGTCTTCAATGAGAAATATTAATTATATTATAACCCTTCTTCTGTGCCATTTTTGGGGTCTAAGTAGGATATAACAATGGGTTCAATGTTGACACTTGGGGTGTTTTGTTTGTTTTTTTTTTTTTGGGGGGGGGGGGGGTCAGGGATATTTCACAAGC
>JAOTQQ010000041.1:63058994-63090018 GCA_026546715.1 Gallinago undulata
GGGTTCAATGTTGACACTTGGGGTGGTTTGTTTTTTTTTTTGGGGGGGGGGTCAGAGATATTTCACAAGCCCATTTCTATCATTACTTCTGCCCTTCTGAAACACTCGCAAGTAGGATATGATGAGGCCACAACTATCGATTAATGGAAAGAGAACATCTTTTCAGAAGTTATCCAGAGCATTCACAAAATACCTTTGCCCAAACCTACCAATAATAGAAAAACAATTCATTTCAGCTGTAGGTTTACATGATGGGTACCAGTGACTGGTTGACTTGCTAATAGATAACGATTAATAATGACGTTTTCCCTTAAAACTAATAGTTCATTTTACTTTCTAAACAACTCTTGTTTTCTGAAGCCTCCTTTTTCATTCTTCCTGAACCATTTTTTATTTGCATAATACTGAAGCTGATCAACACAGTTTTTCTAGTGCTTTGTGAAAAGTGTGATAAGATTATTTTATTTGTATATTTTTTTGCATATGCTCAGGTGTTCGCTATATTAGGAAAGAAATGTTGTGTCTTTTGTACTTGAGCCAAACTTCTCCCCAACTAGATCTCCTGCAGGGATGGGAGGAGCTTTGCCCTTCTCCTAAGGACATAGGGGAATAGGATAAGTTTTGGGGTAACTTACTGATTCTGGGGGTCATGTAAATAAGCACAGCTGGGGCTCAGCATAAACATCTGCCTGTCTGGAATAAAGGCTCTCTTAAGTGATTATCCTCATTTTATATGTATGTAGTCAACTATAGGCACCACAACTCTGCAGCTGGGAGCTTGCTGGTAAGCACCAAAACTATACCTGTGAATTTTTGTCTCTATTTTAAGGCCTGATCTTGTTCTCCTGGAGGCTTAGAGCAGAAATTTTTCCATGACACTGGCAGCATGGGATCTAACCTAATGCATCCATTTGTGGACTTTTGCCCCAGCAAGATTGCTGTTGTCTTTTGATGCTGAGGGCCCATTGGGTATGTTCCAATGTTTTAAACTTTTTTAAAAAAAATAATATTTTTGTAGAACTATACTGTTGAGAGTTCCTGTTGCTTATAAGAAAGCAATTTAAAACAAACAAACCAAGCTGTGATAGATAGAGTTATCAGCAATACAGAAAAGATCTTAGCAATTACTTTTATAACATCAGAGATCTGCTAAGGGTAATTACCATGTATTGCCTTGAGATTGTAGCATACTTTACACTTTACAATCACGTCATAAATAGTAGGATATCTGTGATCTCTTTCATGTCTGTGACTCTGCTTTTGCTTTTACTGAAGAGTGTTAACCAGATGACACTTCTGTCCCTTCATGTATTCTTAGAGCCTCTCGAATACCAAAGCCACTGTTGGTGGAAACCTTGTCTAAGGAAGGAAACAATGACTAAAATATAATCTCTGGGTGAGTTTACTGGATCGTGTTTGCTTTCGTGCTCCATGCAATTATACCTTGCAGAAGTTGGTGTTATGCTTTCCTGCAGAGGGGGATTGCAGAACGTTGCATAACAAAAGGCAACCGAAGAGAATTCTTTATCCTTTCTGGGAAAGGCAGCAGTATCTTTTGCATTTACAGGAAACCAAAAGTAAATCATTAACATCAAAAACTTGGAAGTGAAAATACTGTTTGGATCCTTGTAGGCTGAGCAACAAGAATCAATATAAGTATGTAGGAAAAAGGATATTTCTTGTGCAGTATTTTCCCAGTTGCCCTGCATAAATTAGTAAAGAAAGGTGTCTCTGTTTCAGGTAGTCGCACATGACTTTGAAGAAAATTAATATACTTGCCTTAAAATGCAACATATATCTCTACTTTTTGAATGTTCCATTGAGTTAAAACCCTTTTTGCCTTTTATCTTAGTAGGATCAGGATTGAACCCTAGCATTACATTTCCATAGCAGTCACTTGTCATTACGTCAAAAAGAGAAATGGAAGCTTTCCAGCCAAAGAAATGTTTGTTTTCAAAACTAGTCTTTTTTTGGCCTTGGTTCTGTGAACATGTTTGGCCATTTTTCTTGTGCACAGACGTCTTTGGTGTCCAAGACAATAGCCCTTAAAATCTTTTTTTTGTATGTTGTAATATGAAGGTAATAAACTGGTCAATATTGTGAACGCTGTACGCTAAAAGTGATGAATGCCTTAAATATTGCAAGCAGGAAGGTGGCAATTCATATTTCTATTTACAGAAATACTAATCCTGAAACTTTTAAACCCTTCTGCGCATGCAGAAAAATAAGCACATATTTACCACAGTGAACCTACACATGGGTTTACTTTTACGAGAGTATGATTCACAGGACTGAAAGCCTTAATCGAAATGTATATTAATTTAGCCATTTTCTTTATGGGAGTTTTTTATCTACACAACTTTTCTCTGATCTGTTCTTCTAAAGCAGTATAATATTGACAACGGCACATGTGCTTTCATACAACTGAGCAACTGCTGTCATCAATCTCTTTTCTTTTCGAAGTGCTAACCACAGGTACAGCATTAATGCACATTTAAAGTTACACACATACAAATAAGCCCTGTGTAACTTGTTTTCCCTTTTGACTAGATTTATCTATACATGCCTGAAGTATCTTTACGCCAGTATAACTGGGGTATAAATACACTGCGCTGAGATGCAGTGTATTGTGCCTATCTCTTTAACTTTACTGGCATTCTTTTGTATATAAACACTACAATCTGATCCTGAAAACCTTTCTCACTGCCCCTGGAATCTGGATTTTCAGGCTGGAGTATTGTCTTTAAAAAAAAAAAAAAGCTACAGATAATACCAAGGAAGCCTTCCTTAGGCAATCCATGTCGGAAATGTCGTCTTTCTCCCCCCCCCCTTTTTTTTTTTTACATTCAAAACTTTTATAGGTTATTTTTTTCTTATACTTAGATAACAGAATTTACAGTCTCATTTAGCTCGTATACACCAGCTAAAAGGCTGACCCTTGCAAGAGATTTAGTGGATTCAAAAGGCTCTAAAGTCTCTCTCATTATGGTATTTCAATTAGTGTATTGTATGTTTTATGAAGTTTTCCAACAAAAACATTATGTGGAAACAATATAAGATCTTTACTGGTTTCTCGAATGGTGTGGATAATAAGGTGTATTACAACTTTATTCTGTATTTCCCAGTGAAGCTGGTAATTGCTGTAACCTCTTAGTTTTGTCTATAGAAGACTATACAGGGGTCTAGTTGACTTAGTTTTAAGCTATGGTAGTTACACAATCATCTGTTGAGTTCGCTCATGATCCTCTTACTACAACACCTGAATACTGTCTTTGGGGACTGATCAGTGAATCGTGAGACTCTCTCCTGTACAGGCAGCAACACGGAGAATGGCAGCATAAACATTATTATTGAGCCTCACCAAAGTGTTTCTGTTCTGGTCTAGACTAATCAACCTTAAAAATAAGAAGACATAAAGACATAAAGTTTTACAGATGCCGATCTCCTGGAGAAAATTCTGATAGAATTTGATCAGATTAGTAATGTTTTATCATGTTTCTCTAGGATGAAAAAAAAAAGGGGGGGAGGGGACGGGGATATTTCTAGTAAGATGATCCAAAATTGATTAAAATACCCCCAATGCAATGAAGTGGAAAATATTCTTTGTTAAACTATAGGTTGTCTTAATCCTTACTACAAGCTAATACATATTTTGCTGAAAGGAACCAGAGATAGACAAAAAGCCTTTCTAAAACATAGAGTTATGAGTTTTTCAGAAACTGTTAAGGATGAAATCAACATCTCCATTCTTTTCTCATTTCTTGCATCAGGAAGAAATTCCTCTCTCCCCCATAATCCAAACACTGATCCCATGCACTCCTAGCGTTTTGCTGCTGGATGTTTTAAGTAGTGTGACATGGCTCATTGGGAATGATTCTGTGAATGTCACTTGTATGTAAAACCCATCTACCCCCGGAATATCTTTTTAGAGGTGGGTGACTTTGGTAAAGGACTCACCATTTAGAGTATGATGCCCCGTGTATGTGAATGCATGGGTCAGCAGTGCCTCTTCCATGCAGCCACGCAGCCCTGGCCCATCGTGGCAGGAGAGGTCAGCCTCCACAACACAACAAACTGCCTGTGACTTTTATTCCTGGGCACCTTGACCGCTTTGTGGCAGAGCAGAGGCCCTGGAATAGCATGTCTCTGCCAGAGAAGGTGCAAGCCTGTGCCTCTCCTGCCCACTCTCTTCTCACCCCTGTGCCTACAGGTGGAAAGGCAGCCTGTATGGATTTACCTACACCTCATCACCTTGGAGTGTGGGATGGGTGGAGGTAGAAGTAGCCACTGAGTAAAGTGGCTTTTTTCTGCAGCGTGTTTCCCCTTCGGTGTCAATTTTCAAATGGAAAATATTTCATGTGCCACCACAAACCAGAGATACTGCAGAGTTACAGAACATTGGTCTTGAAAGCTGTCGTGAAATAAATATATGTATGAGGTTATAAAAATGGGTTTTGTATAAACTGCCCTCTTTTAGCAAACATTTCACTTCCTATAATTGTGTGCGCTTTTGTTTGAACTTATCAAATATGTGATTGTTCTCCTTCTCCTTCAGGGAGATAAGAAATCCACCCTCCGGATATGCAGAACGATGTTGTTGGAATCACTCTTCAAAGGGAGATCCACAGTAAACAAATGTTGTTAGCCTGTCGCCTCTGCAGCTTCTCTTTGTGAGCTGCAGAACTTCCAGAGGCTGGGACTTAATTGGAGAGGAGAACTTTAGCTGAAGAACAAGTAGGTAATTTTCCTTTCTTCAGTCCCAGGAAATGTCAAAATTTATAGCTCCGTGTAACACCACCTCAGAAATATTTTTATATAACTTTTTTTTTTGAAGCAGAAAGATTTTTGCCTCTGAGTAGGTTGACTCTGACATTTTCCAGCGTCGCTGTAAACCAGTAAGACTAGGAAACAAAATTATGCCTCAAGGAAAAGTGCTTAGACCAGATAAAACTATATAACAGCAAAAAGATTTCAGTGCATGAGGTACATAAGAATTTTATGGTTGCAGTTACACCTGCCACAATCCCATCCCCTCACCAAAGCTCCTATGCAGGTCAAAATGTTTAAATGCAGACCTCGACTTACAGCTGTATGTTTTATTTATTTTTTTTTTCTGAAGAGATAAAATTCCTAAAAGTGATCAGTCCTATGAAACCAGCCTCTCTAGCCTGGTTCAGCAGCACTGCCCTGTCGGGTTTCCCAGCCTGCCCAGTGTTACGGGGAAACCGTCTCTCCATGATACAGCTGACTCTCACCACTCTTCCGCTCCAGACCTTCTGGGCTGAAAGTCCTAACGAAGCCACGCAGCGTCAACGGAGGTGTGGTCCCTTCTTGGACACATGCGTGAATCAGGGTAGGGCTAGGGCTGGGGCTGCTGCCTCGCTCTGCTGAGGGTTTGAGTCCTCTGGAGGGCAGATGCAGAAGGTTTGTAAGCATAAGGGTCGAACATGATGAACGACTTGTGTGAGTGTGCAATGGGTTTCTGCTCACAGATGCCTATTACTCAAGCAGTTGAAAAAGCAAAGCCCAGAAGCCATGTACAGTTCAAGCCCTCATTTGTGAACAATACAACTTCCCATGAGAATAGATGGAAATCTGTCCTTTGATTTTGTACCCACCACCTCAGATTCATGGGAGCTGGAAACATATCGCCTTCAGTCTTGTGAACTGAGTGAAATTCCAGGTTTATAAATTAGAGGCTTGACACGATTCATTGTCACATAGTTTGAATTCCTACCCAAATCTGATTTGATCTGAATTCTGAAACTTCTGAGACTTGCTGATCCCTAACATAAACCTTAATTCATAAGGCTTCATTCATGATCTTTAAGGTCACATGAAGTCAGTGCTGTTACATGTTGCTTAGGTCATGGACAATTAAAACCAGAAGGTGATTCAGAAGTCACAGGACTTTCTGCATAACTACTGTGGGAAGAATCATCTTCTCTTTTTTCTTTTTCTTTTTTTTTTTTTTTTCCAATTTTTTGAGCTCTTTCTGACAACAGTAGCTGAAAAGGGGGTTGTATAATAAATCAGTGAGAGGTAAATATTCAGTGCTATTGTCCTGAACAGACTTCAGTCTCAGAAAAGGGCTTGTCTTACTGTATTTCTATTCATGAAAGCACTTAACGTGCTTGATCTTGGCATGCTCAAAGCCACCATTAATTTAAATGTTTTTCTGAATTTGGGGTTTGCAGTATTTTATTGCTTCCTATTCAGCTGTATTCATTTTACCCTGTTCCACGTTTCCAAGATTGAAACAAGCAATTACGGTGTTTGTGCTCTATTTGAAGCAAAGAGGTGGGAGAGATGCTTAAGGATTCGCCTTTGCAAAATGTAAGGAAAGTGTGGAAGTGCAGGCATGAAACTTTGAGCAACCAGGGCTGGTACATGTGGCAGCACCTGGGAAGCACAGCACCAAAGTAAGAGCCTTCTACACTGCCGTGAAGGCTTTACTGAGAAGATGAATTATGAAATACTGTCTTCGAGAAAGTCTTTGTACGTTCCCTCCTGAGAAGTGTTAGAAACGATGATCCAATTTACATTTGAAATAAATCTAACCTGCCAAAGTGTTTAAGCAAACTTACATATATTTAGTTCGGACTGTATTTTGCAGATTAAATATTTTGCACTTCAATTCTATTATTTAAGCTGTACGCTTCATTACAAATCTTACCTATGACTAAAACCTGTCTAATATTAAAGATCTCATATTCTGTGGGACTGTCATTGCCCCTGCACCCAGATCAACCCATTCAAAAATGTAAATCCAAGTTGATTTTTCTTGCTTTGAAGACAAAGGCTCAACTGTCAGAATTGTCTATTATCTAAGCACTTTTTTCAGAATGTACATGGATTCATGTCCCTCAGTATAGTGCATCCTTTGTTTGATTTGCTTTCAACATTTTTGATGGAGGTGACTTTTTTCTTCTTTGTGCTAAGAAAGGTAGTTTCATTTTTCATCACTTCCTTTCCAAAGAATAAAATGTTTGTCTTTACAAAGTTTTCACTGAATGATAATCTGTAGTATATTAACTATTGGTTCATTGGAAGGATACTGGTGACTACAGTAGTGAAATATGAGCCTTGTCTCAGTAGAATCTGGATTTCCTCTTTTTACATTGGTTTTGTTACCTAAAGATCCACAAGCAGGAATTTTGTAAACACATTCAAAAGTGGATCAATATCTGCAGAAAATTAGCTGTAGAAAGTTTCTACAGGTACATCAGTTGTAAAAGGAAAACTGGGGAAAATGGGAGCCCTCTCCAGAAGGAAAGGGGAGACCTGTTTACCCAGGATGTGGAGATGGCTGAGATACTCAATGGCTTTTTTGCCTCAGTCTTCACCAGCAAGTGCTGTAGTCACACAGTCCAGGTCACAGAAGGCAAAGACATGGACTGGGAGAATGAGGAACCACCCCTCTGTAGAAGGACATCAGGTTGGACACAATCTGGGAAACCTGAAGCTGCACAAATCCATGGGATCTGATGAGATGGATCTGCAGATCCTGAGGGAACTGGTGGATGAAGTTGCATTTTCCACTTGAGTTCACTTGCATGAAGGAGCATACAGGTACAAATATCCATCCTCTAAGAAATTCTATTACACATATAGAACCTCAGCTGTTGCATTCAAAATTTTCCTGAAAATCTGCTTGTTTTCTTATTCTTACTTCAAACAGTTTGTCTATTTTTGCAAAATTCACTTGCATAGGCATTGTATTCAATAATGTGGTCTTATCTTCCTTGCATTATAATTCTCACAGAAAGGAAACCAAGGGGACAGTTTTCTTCATTATAGTAGGAGGATTCCTTCAAAGCTGAAATTTCACCTACCCTTTATGATTAGGTTTGCAGTGTCTTGCTTGGCTGACTATTGGCTGATAGTGCAAGCGAAAACCAGAAGTAACCATTAGTAGGTTTAGCTACCATTTTGAATAAAATCTAAAGCGTCTGAGAATAATTAGCTGGATTGAAACTCAAATTGGCTGTTGATTCTTGAGAAACAATTAGTAAAAAGAACACAAGTGCACAGTGACACAGGTTCAGTTCCAGGAACCCAACATGCAAATATTTATAATGCTGTTTCACGCTTATGCCTGTATTTGTCTGCTGTTCTCCAAGTGATAGATGTCTCAGGAACAATCCATGCTCAGAAGAGTTCCTGGATGCTTCCACCTGCGTAAGAGTGGAGAAAGTTACAGGTGTGCATATTGTACAAAAGCACGGCCCAAAATCATTGTGTGTGGCATCTCTAAATCCACGCTCTAGTTTCAGTACGTGGGTACCTCTGGGGGAGCCGTTTTATCACGTGCACTGGTTACGTGCCCAAATGCTCTGTGAATTCTACCATCTTCACAGTCGTTTGGCTGAGTGAAAGAATTTACATACACTTTTGAGAACTGGGGTTTCGTTTATGTAAGACTTAACCAGGGGCTGCAATAGTGAGGATGGACAGCACATTGTTAAGCACAGAAACCACAGTCACCAGAAAGACTTTCTGTTTTATTTACTGACCCAAACCACAGGAATTCTTTCATTGCTTTCTTTCCACTCATGCAGGTACCGTATCAGGATGGGCGAGCTGCCTCCAGCTATGCAAATTAACCCATGGAGAAACAAAACAAAATGCAAGTTAACAGATTTCTGACTTTTTGCCTATGAAAATCAGCTTCAGAGCTGAGGTTGTGATCTATGCAAATTAAATGTAACCCTTTAATATCAGAAGATAACTCCACTTGGGCCAATTAAGGACATAAAAAAGGGTAAAAAAAGTACTAAGGGTCCAAGCTGCAACAGCAGATTAAGGTAGCTATTGTGTGAGAAATGAATAATGATAATTTTTACAAGCTTCTGTGTCCTCCATTACTTGAAAGTAGAAAAAAAGAATACTCTGGTGCAATGATTTCTGTCTTTCCTTTCATGGTTCTAGCTTGGAGCTGCCTTTTGCCACTCAAGTTTATTGCTGTCTTGGACTTTAAATTGGATTCTTCTGAGTGGACCAAAGATTGTACTGACCTACATGTCACTTGAATTAATGTATTCTTGTTTCAGTCTTTATTTTGCTGTTGGAGCCACTTCTAGCTTAAATTACCTTGTATTTCAGGGCTTGAAGACAAGGTCAGAGTCATACAAAGAATTAGAAGTATGAGAATTTTCAAGTTTGCTTTCAGTATTTTAAGAGAAACAAGTTTGAACACGGTTATTCCTGAGCTTATGAAATAAAATAACTCTACTAGTATTTATAGCCATTATTATTACATAAAACTACTTGCTCAGTGGTGTATTCATCAGTAAAAGTGATGGGGAGTGACTAGCCAAGCCATATAAAGAACAGCGTGTAAATCATAGTTGGAGCTGAAGAACTCCTCGGCCACGAGTGATTCTGCTGCTGATTTTCATCTTATTTTTTTCTGATGAACGTTCCTTTCCCTTTGCAGAGACCACAACCATTCCGAGTCCAACTGCGCGGCCACATAGACTCCACACATAATGCTTGGTCTGTCAGCTGCTTGTGAGTGATATATTGCAACAACTCAGTGTGCAGTTTTGCCTCTTAGAATCATGTCTCTCCTGGCATGGTTCTGGACTGTCAGTAGAAAAGAAAAAAAAAATATATTAGTGTCTAGTATCCAGAAATATTCCTCGGGGAGAGTAAGCACCATTATTAAAGCTCACTTTCTATGAGAATAACCAAGCTATTGCATTCTGCTGGTTACATGGTCATGGCAATTTTCCTGGAAAGCAGAAGCCAGGGTCACTGTTCCAGCATAAGCAGAGCTTTTCGAAGAAGTGGACTCTGATATTAATAATTTAGAGTTATTAGAGTGGATTCCAATATTAATCCTGGTAATATTCTGTGCACTCTGAGTTTTCAAAGTACTTCTTGCCTTATTCTTGTAGCAGAGCAGTGTCAAGTTTTTCTGACAGTATAGGGAAATATTTGTCTGAAAAAAAGAACAGTAGAAAATATGGCCAGACATTTCAAGAGTGGCCACCTTCATCAGATTTTGGTGAATAAAGTCCTCTCCGTGGTTTTTCATCATCGGAAGCAAGAAGGTGTGAACTTCAGAAGGATAAACCAAAGAGTGGGAAAGAAAGTCCAAGGGGGTCTCTATATTTCATTTCTGGATACTTTGTATTTCACAGTTGCCAAATATAATGTGCAAAAGAGAAAATGAGCCCTACAACTCATATTTTACATAAGATTACCTTCCTTAAAAATAGCTTATTTTAATATTTGGAATAAATATAATGTCATGCTACCTAACCATTAAACTTCCAAACGGTGGTTGTGGGGATGTGGAAATGTGCTATAATTCTAAAGCAGGTGCTATTGTTCCACAATTCTCTCATGGAATTTTCTTCTGTGGTCCTTCTGTAGACTGGACAAGTTCACCTATCAGACTACCTTTCCGAGAAATAAATAGATAAGATTAGTAGGAACGGCTAAGGAAGAAAAAGAGAGCCATATAAACCAGATAATAGAAGTATTTGCTTTTATGTATTTTCGGTTTATGTTGAGCTTATATTTGCCCACATACTGTTTAGGCATCTTTCTTTTCTCTTAGAAGGTAATCCACTTTTATCTGCTGCCTTGGTTTTTTGATGTTCATTACGGTGAGAGTTCCATGTGCTGGATACATTTTACGTGAAGTAAGATGCCTGAAATCACGCTCTGCTCTCAAATTCCACCACTTAAAAATGATAAACTTAGCTGTTTCCTGTGTTTTCCTTAAGTAATAGCTGGGACAAAGATTCGCTAACCCATCTCTACTTTGATTCGTAAGCTATTCCTCGCGTGTGTCACTCCCTGTTCCCTCACCTAACATCAGTGTAGAGTACAGACTCCAGTGAATTGCTTAAAATCATAATTTCTAAGTGGTTTTCCCACTTAAAACATATTCTCTTTATGTCAAGAGGATTTTAATAGCTTCTAATAATTTCTTATGGACACTTTTGAAGTAGAACTGTAAATAGAAAATTTAAAGTGAAGGTGTGCCCGCTTTTATCTTAATTTTTTGCTGATAAGGTGCTCACAAAAATTACGAAATTTTTGGTAAGGTTATCGAATAGCAAAAAGTGACTCAATCACTTGCATATGGCATAGGTGCTCATAAAAATTGGGCAATTGAAAAATTATCAAATATCAAAAAGTTATTCAATCATTTGCATATGACAATAGAAAATGATTTGCGTAAGCTGTTTTGAATAGAAAATGCTATAATGCTCACAATTCTGGATACTGAGAATTGGCTGGATCCGTGTTCCTTTTAAATTTGATATGTGCCTTGGATTAGGGTCAGAAGGAAGCTGGAGCAAATTGCTCCCTTTAAATGCCTTGTTCCTTACGGAGCTGGGCAGGTCCGAGATCTAACGGTCTAAGCTAAAAAGAAAAACTCTGTTATGTAATTTGCAGCAAGTCATAAGCTTCATCTAAAATCTGTGCCTCAACAAAGTCCTCAGTGCAGTATTCAGGTGGATATGATGTCGCAATGCACATGACATCAGTATTGCAGATACAGTACACTTGGTTCTGCTGTTGCTGGAAATCACTGACTCGCAATTTTTCTTCTGGATCAACTGAGTCAGCAAGTTGAGTGTATTTGGAGTCATTTTATTTCCACAGCAATTCTGCTTTCAAGTGGTCACAATGAAAATACATCACAACATTTCCTGCATTCCTTAGTGAAAGTCATTGTTTTTAATTTTACTTTTTGCTTTGTGTACAGCTGCGATCCCTGGAAAAGGAGGAATTCTCTTTATTCATATTTGACAAGGACTCGAGCCTAAATGTTAACAAGCACCAGGGCAATACTTGACTGCACTAAATATGATAAACAGTTGCAGGGACCTTCCTCTCCATTCCTTTTGGATGTGGGATTTTGCATGGGATCAACTTCCTGCAATTCAGCAACACCTGGTCCTTTCAAACCTGAGCTGTGTTATCAAATGTTGATAATTAAAGCCAGAGAGAGGGGCCTGCATTTCACCCCAACTTTCTCAGCCTGAGCTCACAGCAGAGGTGTTCCAACCCTCTCATCATATTTGTGGCCTCCACTGGACTCTCTCCAAGAGGTCCATGTCCTTCTTATTAGACTCCCCCCTACTGGTGGGGTCTCACCAAAGCAAAGTAGAGGGGGAGAATCACCTCCCTCAACCTGCTGGCCACTTTTGATGCAGCCCAGGATAATTTTGGCTTTTTGGGCTGCAGGCAGAAATGGCGGGCTCATGGTAAGCTTCTCATCCCTAATGTCCTTTTGATCTTCTTCTACGTCTTCACCTCATTATTCCTCATCCTGATCCTGGGCCTGTGAGAACCTCATGAGGTTCAAAAAAGCCAAGTGCAAGGTCTTGCCCATGGGTTGGGGCAGTCGCAAGCATAAATACAGGCTGGGTGAAGAATGGATTGTGAGCAGCCCTGATATTAGGGTTGCTGTCTTTGTTGAGGGACTCACAGATTCAAGCTGGTTGCATGCCAGGGCCATGTTGTCA
Source organism: Gallinago undulata (assembly GCA_026546715.1). NCBI lineage: Eukaryota > Metazoa > Chordata > Aves > Charadriiformes > Scolopacidae > Gallinago > Gallinago undulata. Next base: position 63,071,489 of record JAOTQQ010000041.1, read on the forward strand.
GGTCACTGGGGTGCAATGCCACCTTTTCCTTTGGCCAGCAGGAGCTGCACCACAGCACACACTTGCCCCATGGTCTAGGCATAGCCCAGAGTGACATGAATCAGGGAGGTCTGGCAAGAGTGTGTGAACATTTGCATTTTGGGTGTAGAACTGAAACCTGGAGAAATAACCACAGCTAGGAAAGTCTGTGTCTGCAGGAGAGCAGTTACAGAAAAAAGAGATATCTTGAAAGCTCTAGGAAAATATAAAGGAATAACGTAAAACATTAAAAGGGTTACAGGAGAGAAAACAGGCTGGGCTTATGGAAGTCACTGCTGTTGAAGACACAGACAAAACACAGCAGCTTTGTGGGAGGAGGAGGGATCACACCGGCCATGGAGTGGAGGCAGAGGAGAGCAGAGAAAGAGCTTATTGCAGAGAAATGCAGTAGAGCAGAATAGTCTGCCAATCTTCAGAGCTAAAATACCACTGAACCATTTTTTAGCAATTTTGTTGGTCTGTTTGTAAAGCATATGTGCAAAGTAAACAGGTAAATAATACTTGTTTTGTTCGAATAAAAAGCATTTAAGTTTGGTGTATGTCACAAAGATATCTGAGATTATTCAAGAGCAACTGCAGCCTCAGAAATCATGAAGTTAGTGAGAACAACTGTAGATACCAACGTGAGGGAAAAAGACTGTATATTCCCTTGGCAAAGGATGGGAACATATTTGTAAAGATGGTTTAAAAGCTTCTGGCATGCAGCAGAGCATAGACTCAGAGCAAATATATTCCATACATCACTGGAGCCTAGCTTGCAGGTTGGCAAATGTCCTGCAGGCTTGGGTCGGAGTTTTAAATTTGATCTTTCACTTGCATATTACCTGTGATTATGCAGTTGCCCCCTCACTGCTTTCAAGCATTTCCTGGCCTGTGTGATTTCAGCCTGCGCTCTCTCTGCTTTGGGGCTACAAGCAGATCCCCGTGTCTTGTAATTTTTAGTGAAAGCCACAATGGTCTCCCCATTGAGCAAACGGTCGCAAAGGCTGAGAGCCTGGTGAGTGAAGGATATTCAGGCAGGGGAAATAGGCAGCCTTCAGATTTTATTTCCTTATTAAATGAGTCTGAATTCTCATGTATCTAAAATTTCCAGTCATTTGTAATACTTTAGATGGAAAACGCTTGACTTAACCATGGTGCATATATACTGCAAACAAATCAGATTATATATGCTCCACGTTTTATATATAATTAGTGGAAACCAAAGCTCTGTTGCAATGATTCTCATCTTTGCTTTCATAGTGTCAGCTTTCTTGCATATTCCTCTGAAACAACTGGTCCTGGCCATTGCCCTTCGCAGAATGGTGGCCTAGAGCTCCAACGCAGGCTGAGAAGATAGAGGGAAGGAAGGGTATGGGGAGCTTATGTACCTAAAATGTCTTTCTGCCCATGTTTGGATCAAGCCACTTGACCTTCCAGGAGGAAGAAAAGAATATCCACCAAGAGGTACAGGAGGGACTGTGAGGTGATTTGCCACACTCCAGTTCTCTTGGCCCCCAGGAGACCAAGAATTTGGAACAATACCATGCATCTTTCCTCGTTGTTATAATCTTCTGTGTTTCTGTGTGAAATATTAGATAAGGTTTGAGTCATAATAATGTGGGAAAAGCGCTATTAAAAATATACCTTTTGTGGGAGCTAGATGGCGCCGTGGATTAATGCTCCAGCCCGTTGTCTGGGGATGTTCTGGGGCAAACCCAGTTTGGTCAGGTAACAAGTTGGCGATTAGTTCGCCCGTGGGAATTTGAGTCTAGATCAAGGAAAGTATTCAGGTTCTTAAATCCTCCCTGGTGCCCAGCCTCTCCTAGACATCAGCAAGGACTCGTAGCTGGAGTCGTACCGCTACAAATGGGGCCACGGTCCTCAGCGGACATCAGTACCAGCTGCAACAGGAGCCACTGGCTCATCCCAATGGTGAACTCTAAAAAGAGATGTGGCTCAGATAGCAGAAATCCTGCACTTTCATTAGTATAACCAGGTGGAGAAAATACAGCTGTGGGTGCCACACCTGAGTTTAATCTCTGCTTATCAGCCATAAATCTTCTATTTTTTTTTAATTTTTTGAGATCACTTACACTTAAAAAAAAAGCAAAAGAAACCAACAACCCATAATTCCACTGGCTACCCTGAGATGTATTTCCGGTTTTTCAAGCTATTTCTGTGGTGGTGTTGTTAAAGGATACTCGCCTGGAATCATCCAAACTTTCCACTGAACTATTTAAAAAAAAAAAAAAAAGCAGCACAATAGAATAAACTGGAAAGCACATCTCTGTGCACAAATGTCAGCACACTGTTAGGCATGGGATTTGTATTCAAAGTCTTGCTCTTTCTTTTTGTGGGAAAAAGCTTTACTTAAAAACAAATGGCTATAAAACAATGCAAAGAGACCAAGGAAGACCACTTTATTGTGAAAAACTGAAAATTCAAAGAGCACCATGTGAGAACTTAAACCACGGTCAGTGATGGGAGCAGCCACAGGACAATTTAGAGGACAATCAGTGGGGACAGGAAACCATTTAAAAGGGGCTAAATATCCAGCTCAAGCAGATACACAGAACTGTTCTGTGGCTGGTATGAAGCAAATTCAGTGATAACCAGCTTTCAAACTCTGCAACCCCCAGCCCTTCATCATCACCATTGGCCCCAGCTGTTAGCAGAAAGATGGTGAATAACTGGCCTAGGAAATGAGTTATCCTCTGGCCTCTAGAAAGGTTGAAACACCGTGATGCCATCACCAGTCTCAGCAAAGCCTTCTACCCCTTTGCTCTGCCCTCCTCTGCAATGCTGCCTCCAGCTCTGGGGCCTCTAATATAAGAAAGATATGGACCTGTTGGAGTCAGTCCAGAGGAGGCCACAAAAATGCTCAGAAGGCTAGAGCTGTGAGGACAAACTGAGAGAGATGGGTTGTTCAGCCTGGAGAAGAGAAGGCTCCAGAGAGACCTTATAGGAGCCTTTCTGTAACTAAAGGGGCCTGCAGGAGAGATGGGGAGGGACTCTTGATCAGGGACTGTAGCCACAGGATAAGGGGTAATAGTCTTAAACTTAAAGAGGGGAGATTTAGATGAGACATCAGGAAAAAGTTCTTTCCTGTGAGGGTGGTGAGACACTGGCCCAGGTTGCCCAGAGAAGCTGTGGCTGCCCCATCCCTGGAGGGGTTCAAGGCCAGGCTGGATGGAGCTTTGAGCAACCTGGTCTGGTGGGAGGTGTCTCTGCCCATGGCAGGGGGTTTGGATTACGTTATCTTTAAGGTCCCTTTGAACCTAAACCATTCTGCGATTCTATGATTCAGCTGAAAAGGCAGGCAGGGTTCAGAGCTGCACTGGGGTGTGCAGACTGGAGCTTTTTTCATCCTTCCTCTCCTGGGTGCCTGGTCCCCATCTGGTCTGTGCCACTGGAGGCACAGGGTGGGTGAGGTGGGAGACCTGGGCCCCGCTGCTGCTGGGGACAGGCAGCTCTGTCCCTCTGGGTCCCTTCCCGCCCTTTTTCTTTTGTTGATTCCAAATGGAAGCTCCTTCGCTCAGCAGTCAGTAAAGAGGGGCTCCTCTCCACCATGTGCTGCCCTGACATAAATGCCAGCTTTCAAGCTTCTAGTAATTAAATAAACAAATAAAAAGACAGAAAAATTATATAGCTTAGACAAAGGACCTTGGGAAGAGGTTCCAAAGATTTGTTCCAGCAAAGAAAGAAGGTGTGTATGTCTCGTTACTGACTGCATGAGGGGCAGTACTGAGGGGACAGACATTCATTATGGGGCACATTCTTAAAGCTTTACTTCTTCTTCCTATTTTTTTCCTGACATTTGCTGTTTTATACTCTCTGGCAGCCAGCAGAGCTCCACCGATGCTGACTTGCAGAGCCCATAGAGATACTAAGGAAATATTTTTCCTAGCAACAAGCGCCACACGAAAACATGAAGAAACGCTTCCCCTGCTCGTATTTCCCTTCAGCTTTTTCAGTCATCTGGTGCTGAGATAAGAGCTCTGCGGTGAAACCTGCTGCTATCTTGTGTTTCGCAAGGCAACCTGGAACAGAGGAACACGTAAAAGCTTTACGCCTGTCGTTAACGTAGTGCAGAGAGGCCTGTTGGATGCCGTGGTGCTGAGGAGGCACGCTGCCCGCCATGCTGCCTGGCCTTGGTGCTGCCGGGTGACAACCACCCTGCTCCTGAGGCACCCTCAAGCAGCTCTTCAGCCAAGTGGTGTATGGCATCGCCTTAAGATGGCAGCTCCCTCCAGGCCCCGTAGAACGGTGGATAAAGGCAAGGACACCATCTGAGGCAGGTCTCTCATGAGTTCCCACAGACTCTGGCTCAGGTGTGGCTGTTACACCTTGCTCTAATGAAAAAGCAGTAATTAATGAGAGCTGAAGGCAAGCTCTTCCAGGTGTCAGGGGCAGGCAATCCCCCTCAGGGAGGCCACAGGTGGAAGCCCTTACTGCCATTAGGCAGCATGGGCGGGAACTCTGCCAGTGCCTTTCTGAGGTAAATGGAAGAGGGGTGATGGTGGCTGGTGCCCACAGTACTCCTAGGGAGGCCCTGGCTTGGTCCCCCTAGCTTGATGGATGGGTGTTCCCCAGGCTCTGTGGCTACAGCAGGTGCCTAGCACACAGGTATGTGCCATAGAAGGCCACTCAACAGCAAGAGTTATTGCTCTGCAGCCATGCTCCTAAGGAGGATCTTGTCTGGGGCTGGGTAGGTAGAAGGGTAATCACTGCTAGGAGATGAGAGGAAGGGGTGGGTAGCAGACAAGTGGATCTAGTTGTGGCCCTCTCAACTGAATGTGGTCGCTAGAAGCAAGTTTGGGTCTCAGAGGAAACACATGAAGTATGGACACTGGTTTTTTTTCTCTTCATGTCTTTGAAATCCTGTGGGGGAGAGTGGGGGTAGTGCTTCATCCTGATACAGCAGCACTTTCTACTTTCTGCCTGCTGATGGGACAGAGCTAAAGTGTTAATGTTGTTTTAACTAAAGTGTAGTTTTCTGGGATTGAATTATTAGCCATGAGGGGGGGTAATGACTGGTACTTGTGTCTGCTTGTAACACCCCCTTCTTTTCTGTCCTTGCTCAGCCATGCTGAAACAGCATTTGCAGATGTAAGGGCAGCGGCCACGGCAGAAAGGCTTTGTCAACACCAGCAAATCACTGTTTCTGCCTCTGCAAGGTCAGCTTCTGAAGGCAACGTGTCTGAGACCACGGCTCCACAACTGGTGAGGAACATGAATTGTCAGGAAGCGTTTAAAAATTACACGGTATTAGTGGCTAGAGCAAAAGCATTCTCATGGTACAGCCAGCCTCTGAATTTCAGGCTAGCTTTGCACCCGTACGGTGCATATTTTGTGAGTAACTTCAGTGGGGCTAGGATGAAGCCCAGGAGGTTCTTACTCATCGTTTGGTGGGTTACTGATGAGAAGAACATTTGCAGAATATGTTCCTGTGTCATCAGTGTATTTCCTGAATTTGTCCTCCAGTATTTTAGAAGAACTTATCCTTTGGAAAAGCTCAGTGTTGCAAACTGGAAAGCTTTGTCTGAAGTGGAAGATTTATTTCTGTAGAAATAGTGTGCATAAAGAAGGAGCAGATCTGTAAAACTCTTTTGCAAACTGCATGTAAACATCAGAATACACACTTGGGGCAGACATACATGTCCCAAGACAAGAAACTATCCTGTGGGCTTAAACTGGAGATCAAAATCTTCTATTTCACCTGAACCTATATTTGCCATACAACATGATTTCTAGAAACTCTGCTTAGTACTTCTATGGTTCCTGTATGTTGAGCTGCAGGCTGGCTTTTTGGTGTGGGGTTTTTTTTTTTTTTTGTGAAACTGCAAATAGTGCCAAATAACAATGATTTAGTAAACCTTAGAAGAAAACTGAATTGTGAAGGATAAAGTTTTAAAAATAATCCTTCTGGGTTTTTTTTAGCTGAACTTGAACTCTTAACAAGTTTCAGATTTGCCAGTCGCTAGTTATAATTTATCCGGGAATTGTATTACAGCGAACATCCTAACATGTAGGGACCAGATAGAAGACCTAAAGACTCTATTGTGTGAGGAAGGACATATTTTCTGTTTCATCCTTTGCTTTGGAGAGGAAAACAATGTGAGGAAATAGTGTGTTGATCAGTATGTTATACACATCACGCTCTATAGAATGAGAGATACAGGGCAATTGCCTTCTACCCTATGTACCCTGTTCCATAGAGTGCTCAGTGGCTTTTTATTATTTATTTTCTGAGCTGTTGCTAGAAATTCTAAGTATAAGTCAGAGTAAATTCAAAAACATGTATTTATGTCAAGACAGAAGTGGAAATGTCCCCTCCTTGTAGCTAATAATAGGATCGACATTGTTAAACAATTAAATTGAAAAATAATAGGTTCTTCATACATGTTAAACAAAACTTCAATAAGTGCTCTGTTTTATTGTTTAACTGTATGTGTGAGTCATAAGGAAAGTGTTAATGTTCAGGATCGGATATGAATCATGTATTTGTGAACAATCTTCCAAGGCCAGCACTGAAACCCCAAATACATTTACTCTTTGTAGTTAGTCGGCCCTGCGCTTGGAAACTGAAAGTGTAATCAAAGTGAGAGTTTGTTTATTAACTAGCGGATGCTGTGCATCTTATTTACACAGATTGATAATGAGGGGTGAAAAATAAGGGAAAAAAAGCTGGTAATGCATGGAGCTCTGTGTCCCTGGGGTAGAAATCACAAAAGGAACCTGAGCAGCAATAGCACTAGCCATTAAATGCTGAAAGCATTCTGTGACTTTAAAAGGAAATCCCATATTCATGAAGGGAATCCATATGGCACCGTATTTGTGAGGAGAGGTGCCCCATTCTCTTAAAAGCTGACTTGCAGCATTTATTGTTTTGAGTGCTTTAGCATTTGGGTGAGAGAATTCACTTCAAGGGAGGCAAACAAAACAAGTGAAATGCACAGAACTAACTTGGGTGCTATTATATATTGTATTGATTTGCATTCCAGATAGAAAATTGGAATTACTGACTGACAAGCTCTTTGTGCTGGCTGTATTTGGGCATGCTAAGGAAATCGGGTTCTTTGCAGAAAGTAATCTCACCTGGTAATTATTTCCAATCATTGATAATAAGTGCGTTCCTAATTGCCTCCTCTCTGGAAAGGCATAGAGTGAAAGGAAGTTTGAGTTGCCTGTTTTGGAGGAGGGACAGAGGTAACTGCCAGGACTTGTGCCCAGTATTATAGGCTAAGAAAAGTTTCTGAGGGCTAGCTGTTGTTTTATAGGAGACCTCTGCAGTTCAGCCTCTTATACTGCCTGACCTTAGAAACAAACTATTTTTCTTGTTTGTTTTCCCAACTGTGAAATGGATCCTAAAAAGCATTTGGCCAAGCTCTCCATAGTCCAAGGCAGAATCCCTCCTGTACTCAGCGAATTGCTATTGAATTTTAGTCATGCTGGGAGCGTATGATTTATGCCATTATGGCATAGAGCGTGGAACTGCTTTGGGATATGACTGCATCAGTGTGGCTTTTGCAAAGGTATGTGTTTGTTTCTCTTTGTGTTTGCATTCTCACCATCTTAAAATATACTTAACTTTTAATAACAGAAGCTTTTCTGTTTCTGTGAACCTGAAGCTAATGCAACATTACCGAATAATCTTGTAAGATCATAAAAATCTAAGTATTAATGATAATATTAAAAAGAAGCAAAAAGTAGCTTGGCAAGGCTTTGACTGAGGCTGCATTTGAGTTGAGAATTCCTGGCCCTATACTTCTACTGCTAAACCTCACTTACAGATAAGAAATTACATATATTCACAAAATGTGTTCATACACAAACTATTCTGCTTGAGAGCCAGAATAACTGGTTTAGCCACACACTGAAATATAACTTGTGCTCTCAGGTGACAGGATGCTTGGAATCACAGCTGGCACAGTCCTGGCCTTATTTGGAGGTTACTGCTGCCACCTCCATCTTGGCCCATGGCTTGGGACTTGCCTATGAAATTTTGTGAAGTGAGGGGTTTTTTTGACTTTTAAATTTAAAGGAAGTAATGGTTAGTGTGCTACTCACAGGAGATTTAATTGAAGTGAAATTTGGTTGTGGCTGATCAAGCAGAAACACATCTAAAGTACAAATCAACAGTGATTTTTACCCACAATCTTAATTTCTTGGTGACTTCTTACTCTGTTCAGTTCCTCAAGAAATTTTCTTTCTAATGTGTTAACACTCACATGTTTAAAGCCAGGCAGTTGCACAAGGTTTACAATAACAGAACAAAATATATAAAGAATTTAAAAGCAGTTCATTTAGCTATTTTGGTCTGTATTATTGTTCTGATTAAACAGTTGTGTCTTTTTTAGTAGGGCCAAACCTTGCTATCGCTGCTACTTTTTTCTGTTGCAGAAACATTGATGTTTGATTAGGATTGCTTCTTCCCTCAGCCTTTGTTGATTTCTTTTGTATTTCTAAGTGGTATGCCCCAACAGCTCTGTTTAAGTAGAAGTAGGGGGACTTTTACTTTATTTTAAAAGTGAATCAAACCCTTTGCACATTATTGAATTTAACCTTTTTAATTTTGTAACACCATATAGGTCTTATCTTCCTTATGCAATTTCAGTTGGAGTACAAATACAACTGTACAAACCAGTGGCCTGTTGCTGTTTTATAGCAGAGTACTTTATGGAGGCTGAAATGAAAACCGTACATTCAAATGTGTTAGAATGTAAACATCCTATTATAGATATTTGGATCACTCTGGCTGTTCTGGCAACATTTGTTTTGTTGCTTGGTATCAAATAGTGTCTTTGAATGGCAATATCTGTGGATGTATAGAGGTATCTCCAAATAAAAAACTTGCAGTTATGTGCTGTAGCAGAGATCAGGAAGATGGTGTTCAAAGAACACTTCCATTGCAACCTAGTGTGAGCTGATACCTCTTTCTCTCTCACTTCTGTTTGGTACTGTCTGGCGTGAGAACTGCCTGAAATAAAGGGTCCTCCCTGCAGTGCAGAGCTGTTTGAGATACTCTCAATGCCCATCCTTGTTATTGATGGTGAAGCACGCCCAGGAAAAGGGATGGAGCTGATGTGCTATTGCTCTGTTGGTGTAGCAGTTTAACTCCATTAGCCTGAAAGTGTTTAACAATGTCTTACAACCTTTCCTGTTATCTCTCTTCTCTGTAATGCCGTGCAGTCTGTATCCATCATTTAGGATGCAGTCTAGTGGTTTTCCTTATTTATGGCTTTAGCAGTAGGTCAGATCTATTGAATTTTTTTCACATTAGAAGATTAAGTTGATCTGCCATTTCTTGTCTACAAAGAGTCTTTCTGACTTCTGCCTGCCTTCAGCAGGGTCAGTTAGCAAAGCTTGTCGCCTTCTCAAGGTTGAAAATTTAAAGTTTGCTGCCATACGTTGTCTGCGGGTTAAATAATGACTGTGCTGAGCTGATTAACAGAGAACATTCAGTTTCCTTATTGCTGATGAAAGGGCTGGAATACGTGTCCAAGTCCCATTAGTGGAAATCTAGTCACTGCTGAACTATGCAAGATTTTTCAGAACTCATGTAGTAAAAATGTACAAATATGAGGCATGAAAGAGGAAAAAAGAACTAATTTTATGAGCTGTTTCTTCACTATTGGGGTGTGTTGTGTTTTGTATTTTTTAAAGGCTGTAATCTTTGCTGGTACAGGGTCAAATAATTGCTACTTAATGTTTTCTTGTTTGAAAGCACACGCAGTGTCTATATAACATAGTGGTTACACATCTTAAGTCTCCAGACTCTTACTACCAATATACCTGCAAAAAACCCAGACCAGCTGCCAAGCTGTGGATGGAGGGAAACCAAGAATGGTCCCTTCTGAGCTGCACGTTTTAGATGCTTGTATTCAGTGGTGCTCAGCTACTTCTAGGAGTTGTTGAGCTCCTGACTTTATCAGACCTTGTGCTGTTGAGAAAACAGAATGAGCTGCTCTTATTTTTCTCCTGTACCTATTGAAAGATCCTACATGAATAATTCATTCAGTCCTAAAAGTGCACTGAACCCTTGTGCTTCACAGTGGTTATCCAGGAAGAGAATGAAGGATTGTCCTGTTGTGAACGATCTTAAGGTTGCTCAAGCCAGTTTATAACATCCTTGTTGCTGTATCAAGACCTTGGGAATGGGGCCCTAGATTAGAAATGTTTGGGTTTTTTTCCCAAAATACAAACATTACTGTTAAATGCTATTATTAGGGTAACTGTAATATTCCGTTACAAAGAAACTAATTAAATTCCCTTAATCTGAGGGAAAAAAAAATAGAGGGTGGAACTAGATATGTATTAGTGGTAATGGAAAAGATACTTAGTTGACTCTAAGCTTTGTTATGCTGTTCTCAATATATAATAAGGAAAAAATACACATCAGAGACATTTCTTGTCTGTCCACAATGTGCTGGTTACAAAGTCCACTTTACTGAATAAGTATTGGCAATGGCTTGTAGATAATGAAAATAAGTATATTAATAAATCCATATACTACTTTTTCAGATTATTTTTATTCTGACGGAGCATTTTGCAGATCGTCCTCATTTGCTAAATTAACTTCTTCCTGGAAATCAGAACACGATAATCTCACTCATATGTGACTAAATTGCTGCTGTGTTCTAATACGACAGCTCCAAGCGTTGTGTATTGTAGACCAACAGCTCTTCAGAAAGTATTTTATTCTGCAGGAAGAGATGCACAATAGGAGAGAGCAACGCATCCACAAAAAGTTACTGAGCTCTGTATCAAATAGGGACTGTGGGGCCAAAGACAGACCGGAAAGGAGATTTTGTACAGCTCCTTTATTCCATGAGGAGTCTTCCTCAACAATGAGAGTGCTTCAGTGAGACTCTAAACAGTGACAACATTGAGAAATATGATTAGGATGGAAATTTAGTTGTATTTTTTTATTCCTTTCTTCCCCCAATGCCTATTTTGCTAGGAAGAAAAAAAAAACAAACTGGCATTCTGCCCAAGTAGTTTAAATATTGGAATTAGCACACTGGGTTCACATTCCCATAGTTCCTTGCAGTTGATACCTTTCACTGGGCTATTGATAATCACTGGTTTTTGTTTGCTTCTTCCACTTTAGCAGCTTTGTGGTTTGAGTGGCTGTTTGTACAGTATTATTAACACATATGCCACTAACCTATCATTAGGGACAATTATTTCATATTCATGTACTTCTATTATTGCTGCCTTACAGCCTGCTTGTCAATTTTTAGGTGGACAAATGTACTATGCTGAATTGTGGAGAAAGGAACTGATACTAGGAAACAGCTCACGGACACTTAATAGCTTTGAATAGTTTCTGGTGGCAGGTTTAAGAGATAAAAGAAGAATGTCATATTTACTGATATATGAGATTCTAGTGAGAGCCATAAAATCTGACCCAGGGCAACAGAACAGAAAGTAAGTTTGTTTGGGTTTTTTTAACCTTAGTGCACCTAACATTGTCATACTTTCAAGTATGCATGTCTTCTGAAATATGTCTTTCTTTGCAATATGCCTTCTGCTTTTATTGTCTTCAGATTCAACCAGTCATAACATTCTTCACCTTAAAACTAGAAACACAGACAACCTGCTGATTACTTTGAATGTGAAGTTAGAAAAAAAACTTACAAATATTGTAAAAGCAGTTTAGAATACATTTGGATCCTGCCTGTTCTTTCTTGAACGCTGGAACACCTCTGGATAAGGTTTATGACAGGGGATTCAAAACTATTCCAGGGTAGGGGTTTGAGCTAAGGACATCTGATGTGCTCAGAAAAACCTCAGGTAGTCAAATTTGGGACAATTGCACTGCTTTTGACTGAAATTGGGTCTTCATAATGATTGGAATTCCATTTTAGGAACTGGATCTTCCGTGCTTTCCCAAAGTTGAAACGGGTTTTTAAAAAATACTCTGGTTTTGGCTCATTTCTCTTGGAAAAGACCCTTCACAAGATTTGTTGTCTTTGAGTCCTCTGTGGCTGCACTGGAAAACACTTACAAGCCATACTTGTCACATTGGTACTTTGGAAATGTGAAGGCAAGAGTTTTACTCTGCAAACAGTGTATATCCACTCCCTCATTCTCCAGGTTGGGTAGAGTTATTTGTTGTGATTCTTTAGAAATTTTTAGGCAGACAGGCACCTGTACATTTGAAAGGAGCAGAGTAGATGCCTCTGCTTTTTGTGGCTGTTCCATTCAGCTTATTTCCTCATTACACCAAGACTATGCTGGCTCAAACCTACTGTTGTGTTAAACAGAACACGTAATAATCCATTTAAAATATAACACATTTATGGCTTGACTCAGATCAAAGGTGCATGGCTTCAAAGGCTCTAATTACATTGTGATGATATAGAACGCTGGCTTTATCTATATGGACTACAGACTTATGGTTGGGTGGTTTGGTTTGTTGTGTTCTGATTTTATTTTTTTTTAAACCTATTGAGCTCAATACTGCAAAACTCTGGTAAGATGTTTCCCATCATTGCTGTTGATCAAAGTGTTAAAATAAATTCAGATTTCCCAATAGATTCTTTTGTTTTTTTCCCAGCTAGAAACACTTGGTATAGCATTGTTCTGTTTAGCTATGTCATGGTATTACTGTTCTTCCTTGCTGCCTCAGTTTCTCATCTACCTCAATTGCTGTCCAAGTTCCCATAGCTTCCTTTCTCTGACTTTACTAGTGCTGCCATTTGTAAACCCTTTAAGAAGGTGCTGCAGATGGGAGGAGTGTCTTTTCCCAGTTCAATTAGGATGCGGAATTCAATCCGTACTTAAAAGGTTGTAAACCGTGTGCTGGTCTCCATAGGATAACTTGAGCATTACCTTGAACCACAATTTCTTCAAGGATTTGAACTGAAATTAAACCTGGTTTAATGGTTTGCAAGGGTTTAATTGGTGATTTTTAGAAATGGTTAGGAGCAGTGTGAGCTGGCCCAACATCCCCTTAACACTTAGCGTAACAAAACTCTGAGTAGAACTTACTGATTTTATACATCTCTGTTCAAATGCAATTAAAACCACTTTGTTCAGGAAAGCAGAGTTAATTATAATGTATAATTATATGCTGTCTGTGAATTGTATTCCTAACTACTTTCAATTTGGAGACATGAATAGTAAGGTGAAAAGGTAGATAGGTAGGTAGCATTGAATTGCTGGATTAAAAGTAAGAAATATAAGAAGTGTAAAAAAAAAAAAGTGAAAAAGTTAAAGTTAAAAGTTGAAGTTAAGACAAGTTAACAAGTTAGATGATAAACCAGTAAAAAAGTAAAAATATAGGTAACAGAATTTAGGGTTGTGAAGTAAAGGGGGAAAGGTTGCACGTAGCCACACTCAGCCCCAGTGTAGCTTCTCTGAAGACAGTGGAGTGGCACCAAGTTAAGGCAAGTACAAATTTTATTTTATGACAGAAATATTAGCAAAACAGAGGGAATTAGTTGCAGCCGAATCCAGGGCAAACTCATTTGCTATAAATGACCCTACCTCATTAAAAGGAAAATGCTGAAGAATGAGGTCATTTGTGTCATTTTGATTAAATCAAGCGTGTGCTGCCGGAGAGAATGGTTCTGGGAGAGTAGAGGTGTTTCAAGAAAGTATGGTACCCAAGACTTCACCTCTAGTATAATAATAATTTATTATAAGCTCAGTATTGGGTGAGTTTTATGGTCAGCAGTTTAGAAACAATGGTGAGGATAAAGTGGGGATGGAAATACCAATTTCTGCAAAAAAAAAAATCATGTTTCTACTTGATTTCGTACTCTGCTCTTTTCTCACTGTCAGTAAAACTCCCCTGAATATAAAGGGACAAACACTCGTTCTCCTATTCTTTTCTCCTTATAAGTAGTCAGGACCATATGTTCCACTTGTCTATGATCAATGAATCACCATTTGCTTCAGATTTCCTTGTAAAATGACACACTCATTTAAGTCTTATGTGTAAAAACTTAAAAGTCCAGCCTTGAGAGCTTGCACAAGCAACTAGTCAAGTGAATGGTCTTGTTTAATTCAGTGGAAATCTCACAAGCATTTCTTGTGAGATCAGGCACACCAGATGATAAGCTGTGTTTTATTATAGTATACTCTATGCTTTGGCCAGTATAAAACATTGATGTTTTGTGATTATTTTTTTTATATGTGTGTGTATATATATTTATAATCTTTTTGGCAAAAAAATCTTCACCGATATTCAGAAATCTGGAAAGCAGATACAGCATAAATAATTCACTATTTCAGTATAAAGAGGTGGGAAGCAGATTTATTATAATTTTCCTCACAACAGATTTAAATTTGGTATGTATGGTCTTAAAAAGAGCATAAGTGAGAGCCAGCTGCCTACAGAGAACTTGTCTTTTTTTTTTTTACCCATTCTTTTCTTTCAATGCAGCCAAGTCATCTCTCATAGTAAACTGCTGAGTCAATAAATTTCAAAACTCACCAACTGTTTCTTATTTCTATATAGTTAACCGATAAGGACCTGTTTAAGGGTTACACCCTTCCGTATTTACAGTGTTAAGGCAAACATGGTTATAGGAAGCAATTACATTTAAAATTTACAGTGCATATTATATGGTATCAAAGTATTCTTTTGGCATATTTAATTTAATTTGCGTGTGTGTGCAAATGTAGTTCTAGAAGCTGGGGAGCAGTGTTCGGGATGATGGATGTGGCAGGCTGCTGCAAAGCAGTTTCTTCACAGAATCTTCTCTCAGCCTTTCAATAGATCTAATCCTTGATGCCCTTAGAAATAGGAAAATCCTTCAGTCCCATTTGCTCTTTCAAACTCTGGCTGCAGCAAGATGCTGCTGTTTATTGAAATGAAGAGATAGATCGTACCAGAAATGGCCCTCGCAGCCATGGGAAATAATTCTGTTTCCCCTTTATGTATTAGTGTCCTTTTTATTTCTCTGTAGGAATTTAGGAGGTTATTAAATGGCCTCAGAGGAACATGGAGGGGTGCTGCAAGTTCCAGGTAGAGTGCAAGCTCTGTGCAGTCATGGGGGAGGTTCTGCTGAAATAACAAGAATGAGCATCTCCAAAGTTTATAAAAACTGCTTTGTAAATATATGCAGTGGAAGTGAAATGGTGTTTCTTCCAGCAGTTTTTAAAACATTCTGTGGAGCTTAAGAGATGATTTTTAGATAGATGTGCAAATACGTTTAGAGTAAGGTGATTTTTCTTTTTGGATCAGAATTACAAACTGTAATTCAATGGCACATAAAAAGTTTTGTGAAAGCTCTATTTTGGATTCCTAAAATTTGCATGTCAAAGATGAAATAATAAATAACTTGTGGTTTGGGTGTTTAATTGTAAACAGTCAAGAACCTTCACCCCATCATGTCTGCTCATTTCCTACTCTCATGGATGATGTTTGGCCAAAGCCAAAAGAGAGTTCTAAATAGCGCTGTTTCCACGCTCCCTCTGTCTCCTCCTTTCACCTTTTGGATAACTTAAGAAAAAGCAGCTGTTGTAAAGGGTGACAAAACTCAAGAACTATCTCTGGGATAGGGCAGGATTAAACAATGAGGAAACATGCAATTTTTGTTCAGAACAAACTGCTAATGGGAGAACTGGGACCAGGATTATAGTTAGGAAGAAATGTTTGGCTTTTTTTTTTTTATGAGAAACCGATGGGATAGTTGATAAGAGAGGTGTGAGGATGGGTGTGCGTTTGAAGAGAAGCAGGATTGCAATAAAGAGCCTGGAATCTGGGCATACTTGGATATAAAGGCTGAAGATGAGCTAAAAGATGACACAAGGGGAAACAAGAAATGGTGTTGTGACTGCAAAGAGAACTGGAGTTTTGCCTGAGAGAGGCTTGTGCGTTCCTAAGTGAAAAGGCTGTGATGTGGCTAAAGAGGAGATACAGAATGGGAACTGGGGTACAATACAATTAGATGAGCCGATAAGTTTTGTGTTGAGCAATGGTCAGCAGTTATTCCTTTGATCAAGGATTTCCTTTTCATGGCCTCAGTATGCACTGGATGTAGTTCTGTAGAAGGATGGAGCCCAAAAGCAGCCGAAGCAGGTGTAGGTAGGGACAGCCTTATCTTTGCTGTAACCATACTCATCTCTTTGTAACCAAAAGTTTCCCATTCAGCTGCAAATTGCATCTCCATCACAGAGACTTGCTTTGGCAGGGAAGGTGATGATTTATGTAATTGCTTGATCTTGAAATGGATGAAGGGGGATCTTTCCATTTGGTTAACTGTTGTAGAGGGTATTCCCAGCGTCTCTGGCTGCTGCTTGCAAATGCAGAATGAAGCTCCAGTAAGCCTGGCTGTTTATGTGCCACTTCTGAGCTGAATCATCAGCATTAAAAACCACATTCAATGCTTTACTCGGAGTGCGCGTGGTATTTCTATAAGGGAAGTTACAGTCACACTGGGTGGAGGAACCTCCCTGTCTAGCTATGGGGATAGTGAATACAAGGAAATGCTTGCGGTTCTGGGCATGATGGCATCTTTTGGTATTTCTCTGCTATTTTTTGCACTGATGCATTTCATTTGGCAGTTGAGAATTTCATAGCAAACACTCTATAAGATGCAAACACTCTGTCCCAATGTTTTAAGTTTTGGAATGTTAATGGATTGTTTTTATTTTTTTCCCTCCCTGCTGAATGTTTCTTTTTCTTGTGGAGGTAAAGCTGTATGTGAATTGCATACTGAGGGGGGGAAGCTGCTGCCCAACTGAGGCAGGCACACAGATGCTTTTTAGTGTTCCTGACCATCATGAGTGGACTTTGGGAGCCTCTCACAACCCCTTGTCCAAGACTGGAGTGTGCTTTCTATTCTCCTCTCTAAACATTGTGAAACATGCTTGTGATCCCCAAAGTGTTTCTTAAGCTTCAAATGAGGAAAATCATCATTTATTCTGGTCAGTGGCCACGTAGCACTGGAGACTGGACAGTGCTCTGCCTTATGTTCTGCTACAATTACCATCTCCTTTTTTTTTTGCCATCCCAGCGGTTTCAGGCAAGGGTGAGAAATACTTCATGCCCACAGGATCTGTTGATATTTTCTCTTTAATGAGACTTTTGGGATCTGGAAGGAATATTCTGTGGGACTCCGTAAGTGTAAGTTCCCATGTATTGTGATGAGAAATGCATATTACTCAAATTTTTGTGGGCTTCATTGTATTGGCCTAAGCTTTGACCCTGTACCACTGTGACCTGGCTTCCTGGCAACTTCTGAATTGAGGCCCTTTCATACCAGCTGTGTGATAGATCCCAAGCAGGAGCGTGGAGTAAATGTGGTTTCTTATTCATGAATTAAGCCTTAAATTAATTGAGCAACACTAGTGTATTGTAAAAGGCAAGGAAAGATTGAAAAGGTCTTTTTAAAGGACCAGTGCTGAAGGTGTTTGGATTGAGACAGAATAACTTGGAGGAGTTACAGCTGGGTGGATGAGTTTATTATTTCTTCAGGTTTTTAAGGCCTCTTTTCACTTATTAATAAATTCTAGTCCGCTATCTTTACCTATCTAATTTTGAAGAAAAACAAAAGTGACCTGTGGCATAATCCTCCTTTCTGTAGTCGTTGTTGATGAAAGGAGTGCTTACATGCAACTTTTAAATAATGAAGGCTTCCAATGTGCACTATTTATATTCACTCTCGTCTATACTTGTTTTCATGGAAATGAAACTTGACTGAATATACTTTTCATTTCCTCTTCAATATTTCGTTAGTGCACAACCACAGTTTATTGAATTTTGCACAGAACAAAACACAACCCTGTAATTAAATTAGTCTCTTTTGAATGTGGAATATTAAGATATAGTCCCTTTCACTTTCTCTGCCACTGAGCCTGAGAACAGACAGTAAATTCAACTTTTAAAATATTTCTCTGAAGTCTGAGAAGTCCTCAGTTTATCTGTCAGAAATAATCAACGGCTGACACTCTGACTACTGACTTCTGTTGAAATTTTGGAGTGTCTTCCACTTAGGAAAACCAGGTCTCACTTGTGAGAGAGACATTTATCTAAGAGAGTGGTATTCTGTAGCCAACGTGTAAGCTGGAGAAACCTTTGATAGTTAAGAGACAAGTGGAAATACAAGAGCAAATGAACATCTGTAGTCATTACTGTGCCTGCTGCTGGTTGTAAGCACCATACGTCCCTGCATGGTTGGAACAGCTTCAAACATAGCCCATCTCCAGCATCTTGGGTTGCTCTTGGTTACTGCTCTTCTGCTAAGAGCTATTAAAATGCTGGCCAATATTTGAATTAAACCCAGCCTGTCTGTTCCAGGTAATTAGTGTTCCTATCACAGACTTACTGTCACGTTTTCAATTTATTTGAAGCTGCATCTGATATAAACAGCTGCACTTGAATAAACAGGACTTCTGTTTATTCAATAAACAGGAATAAAAATGAACTTGTGTCATTTTTAGTTAGTCTGTGTTTTGAAATATTTTTTTTTTTACATTTATAAAGATAAGATCATAGAATGGTCTGGGCCGGAAGGGACCTCCAAAGGCCATCTAGTCTGACCTCCCCC